>KZ107397.1:0-54991 GCA_000504365.2 Pseudocercospora pini-densiflorae CBS 125139 | reverse complement strand
CCTTTATTAAGTTGACGCTAATTTGTGCTGAAATCGCCTTCCTATCTGGTCGGGCAGCAAAGGGATAAATCTGAACGAGGAAAAGCAAGAACTCGATCCAGAAGAGGCAGAGAACGATGCGAACTTGGATGTTTGCATGACGCTTTGCCATGTGCGAGGTTGATCTGTGCGTTCACGGTGCAGTCAGTTGGCGTTGAGGTTTGCTGCTGGACTTCGCACTGGCGCCAACGACTCCAAGATGAAGACAGTGCTAAGCATTCAAGAGCATTGCCAGCGCAAGCAAGGCAGGTCCTCGAGACGGAGCTTTTGCATTTCCAAATCAACGTCAAGCTTGTGAGATCTCGCTCAGTAGTGGTCACACAGCAGTGGAGCAATGCCCTTGTCCGAGATCACACATCGATGTGCTTGTAGGCGGCAGCTTCGGATTCGTGTTTGTGCGAGGTTTACCAATCGTGTCTTTGACAGAGAGAGGTACTTGCTCAGACCCATCTTGTAGCATCGTAGAAGACCACCGGAAAATACGATTGTCGTCATTGTCACGGCCACGCAAGCGGTCACATCTCATCAGAGATCCTCACCCATCTCAGCGCAAGTACAGCCAGAGAGAAGACTTCAATGCTCCGTATGGGGAGCCAGCTTATGTTGAACCATCTTACTCATACTGTATTCTGGCAGGAGCCGCTGCCATCAGTAGGGCTGTTGGTGCAGATCATGTCTACACGCACTTGAAGGAGCGCAGAAGTTCAGAATGCGAGCATGCCGTCATATTCGGCGGACGGTCGTGATGTTCCAACGACTCCGTGTTCCTTCCAGCAAGCCCTTCCGCAGACCGAATGCTCCGGGGTGTTGACGGGAGTCGGGATCAGGATGAGTCCTGGAGCACAAGCATCAAAGCTGCATCTGGTCTCAAGATCCCAGTCAACCACGAGGAACGGGCTTTGGAAGAAACGATCCGAGCACGTGATGTTACTCAACACAGAAGTCTGTTTGCCTGAGCTCTTTCCGCCGAGTGCCGTGGTCTTAGCATACCATTGCGGTTATCGCATTTGTGAAGACCAGACTTGCCAAGCCGATGATTTGCATAGCGAGGCAAGATTATTGTAGTCAATTGAAGCGCCCAGCAGCCTTATATGTAAGTGCCTTTATTGCTCCTTCATAGGATAGTCAGCTGTTGGAGGTTGAGGAGGAGTGCAGTATTACGTGTTGGTCCGTTTTAGCCCCAAGGAACATCCGCCTGGCTGGGCGACCTTCTCCCGAGACATTACAGATACCATCAGCGCTGCATAATTTATCTGCCTGTGAAAGCTGCCTGTCGCGAACCACGCGAAGTGAACGCGATGGTCGCGACGACACTGTCTATGCAAGTAGCCGTTGGTAGCTCAATTGTAACCATAAGAGACCCTCGCAAGAACTTGGCACAAATGCACCTCTGGCAGGGTTGAAGACATTGTACCAACCAATGATTTCACACCCGAGCCTTCGGTGACTTCTTGATTATGCATGCCTGTCTCTTGACTTCCACTTTCTCCCGGATGGTTCGATCACTTTTCGACCCGGAGGAACATTCCTGCCGCATGAAGCGACTATCGCGCACGTTGGCTTCCTTCGCGTGGTGTTCATTTCGCTGGCAGAGATGAGAGGTCGTTCGCACAGCAGATCAGTTCCGAACAGAGGCGTTTTCACGCCGGGTGTGGCAGTGTGGCAGACAGGCGCAGGCTCAAAAAGCTCTCGGGCCGCCAGCGCGGCGGGGACCCGCACCAAGAATAGCTGAAGATCTTGACCCAACAAGGTAACTCTCAAGATCCTGCCAACGCTTTGCGACCACGCGAGCCCTGCCATGAGCCCCGGATCGTGTCGAAGACGCCTGGAAACGGCCGGAATGCCAGCTTGGACTGCCAGACGGCCATACATCATGGGTTCAGGCGTTCAGCGAAGCCCTGACACGGCTTGGACCCGACTATCGCCAGGCCTGCTGCTCTGCAGGGCACTACAGCTCTGATATAGTAACGCAAGGCCCCATTCCCTGTACAGCCCTGTACCTTTGCTTGCCTGCTGCGCCTGCGAAGAACGCGAGTATAGTATGCTTCTGTCCCTTGCTCGTCGTATGTTTTCTTTAGCAGCACAGCAGAGGATAGAAGTAAGCACGTTCCTTTCGTTTTGAAACTGAGGAATAGGTGCATCCAGATTATCATCTACGAGGCCATACCCTTGCCTGCTATCGGATTCAGTGAGAGCCCGCCAGGTACGCACGAGACACTCGATGCATGCTCGGAACCAAGCTGACCGAACGCTCCAGGTATTGGGTCTGAGCTCGACAGGGTAGCCGGCATCTACGGATTTTCGAGTGTCTACTACAATAGATATCAGCCTGCAGTCGTCAAGATGACTGAGGAACGCTTCGCTTCCATAGACTCTGCATGCGGTGACTACGCAGAGGAGCCTGCCAACCAGCCGGCCAACCACTTCAGAAGAAGCATTTCTATCTTCAGCAGAAGGGGAACTGAAACACCAGAACCTACGCCTACATTCATCACTCAGGCAGCCATGAGGATCCCATGTCCACGTTCGCGACCGATGTCTGAGAGACAGAAGAGTTGGATTGGGAGGAGAAAGAGCATTGGCAAGAAAGATGGAGCTCCAAAGAAATTGTCGAAAGGCACAGTCCTCCACGCTGTGCCACACGCGAAGACGATTGAGATGACAGCTCTTGAGGAGGAGATGGCCACCAGTCCCAACGAAGAGATCCTGTCAGCAATCAGCGAGCACGCTCCGACTCTTCGAGCTCTTACTGGCACAGACTCGCAGCCTTCGTCGCCTTGCTTACCACCACGACCGCGAAGCAACAGCACTACGAATCTGACGCAGCGAACAATGTCTCAAAGAAGGCGAGATACGAGCTCCCGAATTGGTGTTTGGATCGATGGCGTAGTGCAATGGGATCAAAGTGCTCTCGACGACTTTCTGTCGCCAGACGCTGCAGAGATTGAACACACTGGCTTCACGCCCGTAAGGCCTATCTCTTCTTCGGGTCCTCTGAGCTCGCGAAAACCACCTCTTTCGGTGGTGATCCCTCCGCATGCGCCTGTCGTCAACGATCGAAGTGTTTCGACGATTGTTCAACCAAAACCTAGGCGACCGGTAGTCTCCGTGGCTCCACCGAGCATCGTGTCAAGATATCCTACCTCAACACCTACAATTGTACTCGACGAGACGATGAGCACTCCGAGCCCTCCAGAGCGACCATCCGCACCTTCTTCAAGCCACAAGTCTCACGCTTCCATTTCTACGACTTCGAGCAGGGTTGTGACCGACGAGGACTCGGTTTACAGCAGACGCAGTTCAGCCACTAGCGTCTCACTCTGCTCTACTTCTGAGAAGAAGTTCCGACTATCAACGAGCAAATTGTCTATGCTCTCACCAGAATCAGCTGGCGTTTTTGAAGAGACATCGAGCAAGAAATCGAGCAAGAAGGCGAATCTGAATAAGTCGCTACCACCCACTCCGGCGCCAACCCCTCCAGTTCGTGCCGCGCCCTCACCACCTCCTGCTGCGAACACACGTCAGTACAACTCGCTGAGAGTTCCTGGCTCTGAAAAGCTGCAGCCTACACAGCCGCTTAGACAAAGTCGGTCCATGAGTCAGCTTGATCAGTGCGATGAGGAATTCATGCGCAGCTATGTCGCTCGTCGACATGCACAAAGCCCAACGTTGAGCCAAGCTGAGCAAGAAGTCCGAGCCCAACTGTCCACTATGGAGGAACAAATTTCGGACTGCACACCGCCACAGAGCTCAGACGAGAGTGCATCCGGAACCTTGAAGCGTAGGGACAGCGTGCGTGATGTAATGCAGCCGCCGACTCGTGCACCGACCATCCCAAAGCGATCCCGTAAGAGGGATTGGCGATCTTCCAGACAGTCAGCAAGAGCCACAATGGACTTCTCTACTGCCGATGTTCCGTGCAGACGGCGGTCTGAGTCTCACGCCAAATCCAACCAGCCTCCTGCTGTGGAAACGGAAAATGTGGCTCTGCGAAAAGTATACAGCGTGCATCACAGCAAGCGCTCGCAGGACTTGTTGGTACTCCCACAGTTGGAAGTCCAAGAGAGCTTGCAAGACATGCTGGCAGATGCGACCGTTGGTGAGCAGAACGAAGATGTGTCTGCTGGCCCGTCTCCAATTTTGGAAGAAGGTGCTGCTCCAGCAGCTGTACCATCGGCATCTGCTGAGGAAGTCCTTCTTGGAATTCTCTCAAACCTGACCTCCACCGACGACTTATTCAACACAGCCATAATCAATAAGGGCATGTACAGAGTGTACAAGGAGAACGAAATGTTTCTGCTACGCACTGTCATGGCTAATCAGTCGCCGGCAGCTTGGGAGTTGCGAGAGTGGAGCCCACCAGAGCGCAATGAGGTGGCATCAAGCAAAGCCTCGTCACAGCTCGAGCACGATCCCTTGTCGTACATGCGTTGCTTCAGAAGAGATCTTGGAGTCATCGAGCGCCTGAAGCGACTGATCATGGAGCACTGCCAGTCATTCATTCGCCGCGAGACCACTTTTGCGCTTTCGACTCCAACACACCCAAATGCTCAACGCTTCAATGACAGCTTCTGGCGCATTTGGTGCTTCTGTGAGATTTTCGGAGGCAAGAAAGGTCGCGAGGAAGACATTACTGGCCAGCTGGACTGGCTGAAGGGCGGTCTCCTCGCCAACAACCAGGGCTTTTCTGCTACAGTCAACACGAATCTTGATTTCGAGATGAGCTCTGTACTGCTGAATGCTCCTGATCACTTTGCAAGAGCCAACGCAAACGGACTCGCAGCTGCTCAACTTTTCGACATGACTGAGATCTGGACATGCTTCACAGTGCTGTTGCAAGGATATTCTGGCCGAGTTATGCAAGCTCGCGACTTTGGGGTCTTCGAAAACTGCGACCTCGTCGAAGGCGACATTGAAGCTGAAGAAGCAATGCTCGAAGAGTGGATCGCCTATCTTCTGACACTGGGCCCAAGTGTTGTTCTTGACATGGCTCTTCTTGCCTCGGACACCACTCCATCTGGCTTCGCATATGCAAAACAGCAAGGGTGGACAAACTGGACACCACCGGTCTTCAACGGTAGCCGCAGCAATTTTCTCAAAGAGCCCGTGGCAAGGAGCTACGAAGAGCAAGTCGCGGCAGCCAAGCTCCGCCTTCAAGACCCGGTCGAACAAGAGCAGAAGGAGATGAGCCGAAAGCGTGTCGCCTCCATGGCAGCTGAGATCCGTCTCCGAAGACAAAGCTCAGACTACCGCCGTCTGCCCTTCATCGACATGAAGAACGAGCGAGCAATGAGCACGGCCTCCCGCCAAAGCACAATCTCCTCATCCTCTCGAAGCACCATTCGCTCCTCAAACAACACCAAGACCTCTTCACGCGCACGACGCACTTCCGCTCCTCAGACATCATCCAACTCAGCCAAAGCCCTCTGGCAAGCTCCTCGCTCCATCTCCCCAATCATCGAAGACCGAGTCGAATCTTTCAACCGCATGTCCCTCATCAACTACGCACAAGGTCAAGCGGAAGACACTTCCGAGATCGCCGTGCAAAGGATCGTCGCGATGGGTTTCCCGCCTAACAAGGCCAGAGAAGCTCTTCGTCAGACTGATATGGGTGATGGTCTGAGAGTTGATCGAGCTATTGAGTTCTTGCTTAGGCAGAACTAAGAATGCTTTGCTTTTTATGTGATCTTATTGCTTTTATTTGATACCCAACTCGAAACATGACGAGGATTTTCTTTTGAGAGCAGTTCTTTAGGCCAAAAGAGATTTTTTTTTTCAAAGGCTTATGTATGGAATGATGGATGTCACGATTGTAATCTAGTGTCAGTCAGAAGTGATGATCAATGAATATCATATGTCAAATTGAACCAGCATCGTCTCTTCCTTTCCAGTGGAATCATTTGGAGAATAGTCTTGCATTACATTTAGTGAGATGAAAATGTGCTAGTCAGACTCTAGCTATGCCATCGTGCTTGATTTCCAGCACGCTCTGCCATGCAATGATTGAGTGATGGATCATGCTCGCATTTCTCCTTCGGACGAATCGTCTCGCCACCTCGCTCACAGTCCACCTTTGTTGAAACTCCTCCGCCTACAACACCAATGCAAACGCCACCAATTCTTGGAAAAGATTCTAGAAGAAATGCCATGTGAGCTCGCGTGGTATATCCTCCTCTGGTCCATCGACCTCCATTCCGGTAAATAGTCGTCGCGTTCATTTTCCAAATCGTCATCAAAATCATCTCTCGTAGACACCATCGCAATGCATTTCGCTGAAAATGCTTCGGGCACATCATCGTGCAATCAAACTTGGATTGCGCTCCTCGCCAGTGATCGCTTCAGTCCAAGGGAGGAGCGGCCGGCTTCTCGAGCACACGAGCGTAGCTGATCGTCTGCTCCGAGAGCCGATGCCTCAATCCGACCAGCTTCCTTGCCGACACTGTATCCAGCGCTGAAGCTTAATGCGCTGAACAGTACTACGACACCCGCAGATACAACCCAAGTAAGAAGAGTGGGCGTAACATGAAGGTCCTCACTTGACGTGGTTCGTCGAGCTTTCTTCATTTGCCTTCGCTCGCGGCTTGAGCTGCGGCCTGCTACGGCTGCTTTGCGCTTATGCTCCTTGGACTGCTCTGAGGTCGTTGAAGTCGAGTTAGTCGAGAGACGACGAAGCGTTGGCTTGAAGGTGGGTTCCTGCAGTTGTGGAGGCGAGGATGTCGCTAATGCTGATTCTGGAACTAAACGGAAAGTTGCTGGGTCTATGCGATTGCTGCGAGGCGGCACTGTCTGTGTTGGCTGCTTTGCACCTGACTTTGGTAGTCCTCGCGCCGCTGCTGCCACCGAAAGCAAGCTTGATAGACTAGTTCTCAAAGCCTCGTCATGCTCTGCGGCAGCATTGAACGACGGTGATAGCGGGTTCTGTGGAATGTGCGATTGCCGTCTTGCTTCGGATGTAGCGGGCATCGAGTGCCGTGTCGAAGGTCGATTCATGAGTGATGGCCTTGTCGAGGGGAAGTAAGATCCAGGGACCGGCTGACTGGCATTGCGTGGTTGGCTGCTAGGTGGATGTGAAAAGGCATTAGGTAGTGGCGTGAAACAATTATCGTTGCGGATTGGATAGTTGATCGCAGTCCTGTTCTCGTCGTCGTCATCCGATGTGTGATAACCTTGCTGTCTGGATGTCGAAATCGTCCTGTTTGCGCTTGGTGCCATTATCGGACCTTCGTTAGAAGATGTCATGACTCTGTCTGACTCGCTTTCGCTCTCCTCATACTCCTCTTGACTGCTGTTGGCGCCAACGCTATGAGTCCTAGTGATGTGTAGATTGGATGGTGCGCCGGGTCTAAGTGCTCTTTGACGCCTTGTGCCTTGGTGATCCTGCACTCTTAGGCCTGTGGTAACGATCTCGTCGCCAATCGAGGACAGGGAGGACGACGATGGTTGTGAAGAGATCTCGACCCATGAATCGACTATAGAACAAGCGTCAGTCCATTGATCGGTTCGGAGAAAGTAGCATGCCATGGCGGAGCTGTATCGATTGCATGCACATACAGATGTGCAAGCTGAACGGCGGATGGGTTGAGCAGGCTCGGCACTGCTCGTTGTTGCAGAAGACTCACCATCTGCGCGTGTGCGCCTGTCAAACGAGGTCGAACGTGATGCCATGCCTGACGCATGACCAGCCAGGCGACGTTGAATGTGATCGGTTGAATGCGCTGGCTGCTGAGCCGAAGACTGGTCCGTTGGTTCCATTCTGATGTCCGAGCTGTAATGCTTTCGTGAAAGTGGTATACTGAGTGAATGCGCAGATCCTGTCAGACTGTATAGACAGCGACCTCGTCCAGGTTGAATGCCAGCAAACGTGCTCAAGTGATGCCAGGCTCAGGCTCACACGTCGTTGCGGTCCACTTGGCGATGCCCGATTTCGGCAGCTCGTACGTTGGCTCGCTGGCTGATGAGCGGTATACTGCCTGCCTCGTCTACCCACAGCTCTGCAACTAGCGAGCAGGGCGATGAAGATGAGGTGGAGCGGGACAGCGCTGTTAGGGCGGCGGTGTAGAGGTAGTAGATCACACCAGATCAGCGAAGTGATCATCAGCAGCCCAGTTCCCCACGTTTGCTCGGCTTGCTCTGGCGGGGACGATACAACTGTGAATTGCTGGATCACACTTCAGCGTGACTTTGACAGAAGGATCACGAGTAAACGCTGCTGTACTGGTGTGTGACGTTCATCAGCGACTATTCTTGGTGCCTCATCAGCAGGTCGCGCAAAACAAGGAACGCAGAACAAAGGAGCAGGCGGTCCTTCTGAAACGTCCGGAAGCCTGTGTGGACTGCGTACTCGACAGGGTCAGCTAACGATACGCGCATGCGCAAGGTACCCATCCCTGCCGCAATAATACGCCAGGGTCATGATGCATTTTGTGTGGATGGACACGTGAGCTTCATATACAGACTTGATACTGATGTGAGAAAGAGATATGAAGCCGTTGATCAGGTCTTGAATTACAAGCAACGCCATTCCCATGCTGTTGTATGTCCATTACCATACGCCTAACCATACAGAATGCATACAGTACTTTTGCTTTCATCGTACAATTTGACATCTGCATTGCAAAATGCTCATGACTTGAGCTTCTTGCTGCGAGATTGTCCTTCGTGTCGGTTCTTCACGCTTTGCAACTTCTTGCTGCCAACGGACTTGTTTTGACTCTTCCTTGCAATCGGATCGTCCTCTTTCTAGAAGGTGACCTTCTTGCCAGAGAAGTCGCCAAAGCCGCCACGGTTAGTCGAGCCACCGCGGCCGCCACGACCACCACCACGGCCTCCTCCACGACCACCACGATCGCCGAAGCCACCACGGCCGCCACGGAAGCCACCTCCCCGGCCACCACCGCGACCACCGCGGTCTCCAAAGCCGCCCTCACGTGGAGGACGAGGGGTGGAGTAGTCGAGACGGATTGGGCGACCTCCAAGGTCGGCGCCCTGGAGAGCATCGTAAGCTGCTTTGGCCTCATCGAGAGAGCCCATCTCTACGTAGCCAAAGCCCTTTGGTGCACCAGTCTCGCGGTCGGTAGGCAGACGGATGCCGTTGATGCTGCCGTGCTCCTCGAAGTACTCACGAACCATATCCTCGGTGGCATCGAAACTAAGGTTGCCAACGAAGAGGGTCTGTGATGGCTCGCTAGGTGTGTCGCCGTACTGTTGGCGACGGTCCTGGCTGCGCTGTTGTGGGTTCTGGCCGTTGTTCTGACGAGGAACGCTGAAGTCGAGACGGATGGCACGGTTGTCGAGCTCAGCACCGTTCTTGGCCTCAAGAGCCTTAGCAGCATCTTCGGCGTTCTCGAACTCAACGTAGCCGAAGCCCTTGCTCCTGCCAGAGTCGCGGTCGGTGATGATGCGAATACCCTTGAGCTCACCGAACTCCTCAAACTCGCGTCTGAGCCACTCTTCATCGACGTTCCAGCTAAGGTTGCCGACGAAGAGGTTGCCAGTGGCGTTCGGGTCTTCAGTCTTGGCCTTCTTTGGGGCTTGCTCAGGCTCCTCGTCAGCCTTGCGCTTCTTGCTGTCGACCTTTGGCTTCTCTTCCTCCTCTTCTTCGTCGCTAGAATCGTCGCTAGAGTCGGCGCTAGAATCGTCGTCCTTGAAAATGTCAGTGTCGTCCAATGAGTGAACAGATAGTAACTCTCGTACCTTCGCAGCCTTGGAGGCGCCGTTGACCTTTGGCTCTTCCTCATCATCCTCGTCGGAGCTATCAGAGTCTTCGGAGTCAGACTCAGCCTTCTTAGCGCCGGCAGCGGCGGGCTTCTCATCCTCGTCGGACTCTGAGTCCTCGGAAGAATCGTCGGAAGACTCCTCCTTTACAGGTGCCTTGCCATTGACCTTCTTCTCAGTCTTCTTCGGGGCCGGCTCAGCCTCGCTCTCACTCTCAGACTCGTCGGAAGAGTCATCAGAGTCGTCCTTAGCAGGCGCCTGGGCCTTGGCCTTGCCGTTGACCTGAGACTTCTTGGTGGTTGTCTCTTCCTCACTCTCAGAGCTCTCTTCGCTGGTGTCTTCGCTCTCACTCTCGCTGTCGCTTGATGGCTCTGGAGTGGGCTCCTTCTTCTTTGACTTCTTCTCAACAGCCTTGGCTGTCTTCTTCGCAGTCTCCTTGCTGCTGCTCTTCTTGTCTGACTTGGTCACGCGACCAGCCTGAACCTTCTCGATCGGCTTGCTCGAGCTTTTGCTCTTGGCCGGAACGACGGCGGCAGCAGCCTTGCTTGCTTTCTTGTCCTTTGCCATTGCTAGGGGTCTATGATGATGGGTCTGCCAGAGAGTCAGTATTGTGTCAACCCCAAATCTCGGCGCCGCTCGAACGTGGTCGCAGCGGCGGGCAGAGTCGCCTATTCGTCTCAGAAACCCAGCGATGAGGACACAAGTGTCCAAGCTCAGTAGCAGCAGTAACAGCAAATGCCCACGAACGACAATGAGTCGTGTAAAGCCCTCAGAAAAGCCCGCTGGACGATGAAGTCCTTATGATGCCCTCAGGTCGAGTCTCACTCAAAGATGAGATTTGCGAAGCCCACTTGGCGAAGATCAGAGTCTTGCCTTTGCCCACTGGTCGCACGTCAAGGCGAATGTGTTCCCACAAGTGCCGAGACTGTTGCTGCGACGATGTGTAAATGCCCACGCCCGACTGGTGTCCGCCGCCGATGAAGCGGTCGGATCAGTAACGCCACGCCCACAGAGCACTCGAGAGTGCGAAAACTCGATCACGGCGCCACGGCAGCGAAGTGAAAGAGGATGAAAATGCCAACGAACCGATTGATATGATTTCCCTTCTTGATAGCCGTCAGGTAATGATGGTGACGGTAATCCTTGGCGACAGTAGCAACAACCCTCTGCTTCGTGTGTGAGGACAAGGAAAAAGATGTCGCAAAATCAATCTGCTGATGAAATTTATGTGGCAGGCCGAAGCTAGAAGCTAGTGTGGGTCTGTACTAGCGCGGATCTGACTTTTCGAAGAACCCTGGAGGCTTGGCCGTCGGCTTCTCTTCCAGCCACGAGTCGAGTGGAGCAGGAGCAGAACCATAGAAAGTCAACAATAACGGCAGCTCGACAAAATTGCTGGGCATTCAAGACTACACACAATGCTAAGATAGCCTAGACTGTCTCGTAATCCGGAATGGCGCCTTCAGCTTCGCATCGTCCTCGCAAGAAACGAAAGGCAGACATCTTGACTAGCAGCTCCAATGGCACTGTTATACAGGATCCGGTCACGAAACGCGAAGGACCATCCTTTCCGCTTGTTGCCTTCTTTTGGCCAGCAAAAGGCACGCTCTCATCATGGATCACTGTTCCGTGCATCTTGATGGTCATCGGCCTGTTCAGATGGTGTACTGCGATCTGGCCATATTCCGGGTTTCAGAAGCCTCCTATGCATGGTGACTTCGAAGCACAGAGACACTGGATGGAGTTGACAATTCACCTACCAACCACACATTGGTACTTCCATGACCTGCAGTGGTGGGGACTGGACTACCCACCATTGACGGCATATCACTCCTGGCTGCTGGGCACAATTGGCTCTTACATTAACCCATCGTGGTTCGCCCTTTATCTGTCTCACGGCCTGGACGATCCAGACTTGAAGGTCTTCATGCGAGCCACGGTCTACATATCAGAACATCTGGTCTACATACCGGCTGTGATCATCTGTGTCCGTCACCTCGCGCGGCTACATAACATGAACACGTGGGAGGCATCAATAGCATTGACTGCGATCCTTATGCAGCCAGCCACTATGCTGATCGACCACGGCCATTTCCAGTATAACACGGTCATGCAAGGTCTTTTTGTGGCCTCACTCTCTAACATGCTCGCTGGTCGAGCCCTTTGGAGTTGTCTTTTCTTCGTCGGTGCATTGGGCTTCAAGCAGATGGCGCTGTTCTGGGCACCTGCAGTAGCTGCATACCTTGCAGGCAGCTGTCTGTTTCCAAAGATTGATCCCATTCGCTTCCTCGGAATCGCAATAGCGACAATTGGCTCACTTGCGCTTTTGTTCCTGCCTCTGCTACTGGGCACTTTTTACGACACATACCGCGAAGTTCCTCTACCCTCCGATATATCCTTGCCGCCCCTTCTGAACGCGATACCACTTTCTCTCAGCGAAAAGGCTTGGTACTACCCCTATCTGCTTCAACTCGCACAAGCCATTCATCGTATCTTTCCATTTTCGCGCGGACTATTCGAGGACAAAGTGGCCAACATCTGGTGCACTATTCACGCCTCCGGCCTGCACAAATTGCATCAGTACGATCAAGGCCTTCTCAGCAAAGCTGCACTTGCAGTGACTCTGGCATCTATCATCCCACCCTGTCTTATAATCTTTTTCCGACCACGAAGAGAGCTGCTTCCTCTGGCGTTTGCCGCAACCTCGTGGGGATTCTTCCTATGCTCATATCAGGTGCATGAGAAGAATGTGCTCCTGCCTCTCCTTCCAATGACTCTTCTACTCGCGACCGAGGACGGCATGAAGCCTAAGATTCGTGCCTGGGTCGGCTACGCCAATCTTCTGGCAAGCTGGACGCTGTTCCCGCTGTTGGCCAAGGACGAACTGAAGATCCCTTACGTTGTCCTAACATCGCTCTGGGCCTATCTCATGGGACTGCCTCCTTTCAGCATCAGCGCATATACAACACCGGCAAGTGAAGGTGGAGTCAACATCTTGACCAAGCTGATCCACGTTGGCACGTTCGCTGCTGTTCTGGCGTGGCACGGCCTGGAACTGTTTGTACAGCCTCCCGCTAATAAGCCTGATTTGTGGGTGGTTGCAAATGTTGCGTTGGGCTGCGCAGGCTTTGGTTTATGCTATTTGTGGTGCTTGTGGAATCTGGTGGTCGATAGTGGGTTCTTCAGCGGACAGAGGCGAATTCTCGCAGAGAAGAAGACCCAGTGATGATTTTGAGCAGCGATGGCTCGACTTGTCGCAACACTGAGGCGAGAGCGTTTCTGTTCACATGTACAATAGTGTACAATAGTATACATCTTACAAGTCCCATGTCTGATGGGTCCTCCCAATGGTGTCCCTTCTCCATGCAATGCTCCTTTCAAACGCCGTTTATGTGCATCGTGCAAACGATGTCGTGCTCTCCCAGATTTCTATGCGATGTTGAACCCGTAGCTTGACATACAACTTCTGTATCTGGATACCAGATCTTTACAGTGCTCTTGCGGATCGCTTGCGGTGGAGAAAAGCATGCATTCGTCGCGGGCGGACTTCTCGTCTTTGCAGACACAGCATGGCTGAACGATGTCAGCGGGAGAACATTGGTTAGATGAAAGGAGAAGACACACCTTCACCTTAGCAGCAGTTTCGCCTTTGGGCTTAAGATCGGCTGCAGCATTGTTTGGCTGTAGCGGGCCGGCTGTAGTAGAGTTAGCAAATCCTGCTCGTATTTGCTCAATGAACTGAGCGTACCTGTGCCAGATGTCATCGCCTGGCTCGACATGATTGCGATGAGATGGTATTATTGTAATTGTCGCAAAGCCATCGAGTCTGGAAGCAGAAGTTCGTAGCACGTCACCTCAGCCACAGTTTGTCAGCGATGAGATGAGGCTCTTCGGTTCGGCGCGAGAAATCTTGCATGCAGGGTCTTGCATGTGGTCCGCGCAGTGAATGTTGTTTAGGGAATTGGTTTACTTACGTTGACCGCGACCTTTTCCAGCCCCGCTTCAGACTCAACATCGAAGAGAGAAAACAACACACGAGAGCGGTCACAACTGAACAGCTTTTAGAAAGCAAGGAGCCTCGACTGATCAGCGAACATGGCGAAAGTTTTCTCAATTCGTGGACAGGCCCTCAAGCTCGATACGGCCGCCGACCTGGAGAAGCATGTCGGTCCCCTCAAAGAGAACGCAGATGTAGAAGAGGTACACATCGAGGGGAATACCATCGGCGTCGAAGCTTCTGAGGCACTTGCGAAAATCCTCGAGACCAAACAGAATCTGCGGTTTGCCAATCTCGCAGACATCTTCACTGGTCGTCTTCTCTCCGAAATCCCTCAAGCACTCGACGCCCTCCTCAAAGCCCTCCTTAAATGTCCGAAGCTACACACGATCAATCTGAACGATAATGCCTTCGGTCTCAATACGGTCGAGCCACTTCGACCATTTCTCAGCCAGCACACACCTCTCCAGCACCTCTACCTCAACAACAATGGTTTGGGTCCTGCAGCAGGCACTCTGGTCGCCGGAGCCCTCACACAACTAGCAGAAAACAAGGCTGCTGCTCGAAAAGAAGGAAAGGATGTACCAGATCTCGAGACCGTCATCTGTGGCCGGAACCGTCTAGAAACAGGCAGTATGCCAGCTTGGGTCAAGGCTTACACCGCGAACAACAAGGTCAAGACTGTGAAGATGGTGCAGAATGGAATTCGTCAAGAAGGTATTGCACAACTCATTCAGCATGGTCTGTCAAATTGTGCGGAGCTCGACACACTCGATCTACAGGACAATACATTCACCGCCCTAGCAGCCAAGACACTTTCCACGATCGTGCCCTCTTGGACTCAGATCCGCGACCTCGGAATTGGCGACTGTCTTCTCTCAGCACGTGGAGGTCGCATGCTTGGTGAAGCACTGGCAAAGGCAGGAAACAAGAAACTCGAAGTCTTGCGATTACAATACAACGAGATCGACACGAAGGGTCTCAAGGCGATATCTGAAGCAGCTCAAGGCTCTGCACTGCCCCGTCTACGGAGGGTTGAGCTGAATGGCAACAAGTTTGCTGAGGAAGATCCTTCGATTGAGAAGCTCAGAGAAGTTCTTGAGACTAGAAAGGAGGAGAAAGCAGAAGAGTACCCTGGCGTGGATGAGGATGACGAAGACAACTGGGGAATTGATGAGTTGGATGAGCTTGATGACGACGATGAAGATGAGGAGGAAGACGATGAGGTTGAAGATGAGGAAGAGAAGGTGGTCAAGGATGCTGACACAGCAGAGGATGAACCAGTTGCTGCCAAGAAAGACAAGGCCGTGGACGAGCTTGCGGATGCTCTGGGAAAGACAGAAATCAAGTAAGCTGTTGCTAGAGCAGGAGAACATTTGGACCAAGTTTGCAGGCGACACGGACTTTTGGAGAATACCCCCCAACACGCATGATGGCGTTTAGAAGAAGTTGAGCATGGAGAACACGAGCATAGATAGAGAACGAAACATATCTAAGACTTAGGGAAGCTTTGTTCAGATTTTGAAGACTAGTAATGTCTCTACCTCCCAAACCGAAACTCGGCCTTCGCATATCTGTACAAAGCTCGCAAGAAAATCTGGTAGCCGACTCCACCAACATTATCCTGCGCGTAGAAAATCTCAGTCAAGCGAACCTGCCATGGCGGGTAGCCTTCCAAGACCACTCGCTCTCCAAACACAATCAACAAATCTGGTTCGCCCATAACTGATTCGCTGATCTCGGCGTCGAGGAGTTCTAGTGAGATGTCTGAGGGTTGGAGTTTTCCACTTTGAGACATTTCGGCAAGGGTTTTGGTAAGATCGACGATTGTCTGTCGCCCGTCTGTGGCATCAATGAGCAGAATGTTGAGGTGTGGTGGAGCAGAGTCGGCATTTGAGGATGTGCCATTGGTCTTTGGCTCTGGTGAATTCGGAGGACTGTAGGATGGCATGTTGGGTGATCGAAGGGAAATGGTTGGTTTTTGAGGATTTGTAGTGCCGTAGTATGATGTGAGTGTGCGAGTTATTCGTCGGTGAAGATGTGGGAGGGAGGACTTAAGGATGCCTGGTACTGGTCAGTATCTCATTCAAGTCTGTTGAGGGAAGAAAAGGCTTGCCCGTCTTTTCGTATATCGATAGCATTGGAATACCTGCGCTTGCACTCCACGCAGCTAGCTCACATGCATCATTGAATAGAGTCTCCAGTGCATCTTTCTTTCCTCCTTCAGGCGGCAGATCCAGTATCACGCTCAAATGCTGAGGCACCCGACTCAATGGCCTGACATCCTTCTTGATGAGCTCTGGCGTGCGGTGGTGGTAGTAGAGCACTGCGCATACGCGATCGTAAATCGCATGATATATTTGCCGTATTCTTACGTAGATTGAGAAAATAATGTGAACAATGTTGAAGAGTAAAAGGTGTAGGAGTTGTCGCATCGCAGGACGAACACATTGGCGGTGGTGAAAACGTGGTCCATCGTTAGCAGGTGTTCGGGCTTTCTTTGACGACTGATTTGGTTGTTTTGGAAGGTAAGGCTTCAAGAGCTTTTCGCGGTCACTCGGCGACAGAGGTTGGCCCTGCTGGTCGGTATTGGTGTGGAATGCTTGTGCTTGTCGAAGTCCAACCATCTTTTTCGCTTGGTCGTTTCCAGACTGTTTCGTGTCTTGAATAGGGTATTGCAAGGCGATGAGTGACTAAGCTATCTTGCAGTGGCTATCGTCGGAAGTGTGCCCAGTTCTCAACAACGAGCGAGCGTGTTTTAAGAGCTAAGGTAAGGTACATGTAATGTTTCGCTTTCCAAGAAAGATGATGTCGGTCCGCGTGGCTGAAGGATCCGCGCCACAAATGCCACGCGCTTGCCAAACGACCGTCTCTTTCCGCGGACCATAACTAGAACCCCTTGGCTACATACACAAGACAGGTACCATTCATTTCCGATCGCCTACACTCAGAGGTCGAATGCCGACCATGGACTGTATGTCGGTCAAAATTGACTATGGAGTACAGCATTCGCATTCGACAATGCGATATGAGCTTCAGACGGGATTTATGATGCTGAACGAACATCAATGGTCTTGAGGGCACGCAGTTCTAAACATGAGCCATCGAAGCCAACAAACAATGTTTATAAAGCAGACGATTCGTCATGACAATGTCCATTTTGGAGCTTCCTGCAAATCCGGGTTGGTTTCTTCGTGATTAGGATCACTCCAAAGCGCTTCGCCAATCTTCGGCTCTCCAATGTCTAGTGAGCAGCCTCATGGATGCATCAAAAGCGAAGTGTTTTTGGACTTCCGCACGTCTATTTCTGTATTTTCTGCAAGACGCCGTGCGTAAAGAGTCTTTTCAAACGTGGGCCGCACATGCTTGACCTTAGCTCGATTCGCGAAGCCTTTTCGGGTCCAATCTATAATGCTCCTTGCGGAGTGTTCCCAGTCCAGTCTTTCGCGACTAGTAGTCTAACACCGACTTGATTGAATCATAGATTCGTGTAACGTCCGGTATGTTGAATCTCTCGTAGCCAAGACCAGGATGAGTAGACCAACCTGCGACTCTTTGCACCGGCGCTTCCAGCCTCAAAAAGCATTTGTCCTGTATCGTAGCGGCGACCTCTGCGCCGACTCCAGCATTCACCATACTTTCGTGAACGACAATTGCGCGACCGGTCTTGTTGACTGACTTGCTGATTGTTTCCCGGTCCCACGGATAGATAGTCCGAAGATCTATCAGCTCGATCGAACATTTCAGATCCTTCTCTGCTGCGGTGATTGCGGATTGACAGGTATATAGAGGCGTTCCATAAGATATGATGGTGACGTCCTTGCCCTCCTTGAGTATTTCTGCCTTGCTCAGAGGTAGAGTATATGGTTCTGATGGCACATGTTCAACGGCGGCGCGATACAGTATTTTCGGCTCCATGAATATGACTGGATCCGGACTCTCGATGGAGGCTAGTAATAATCCTTTCGCTTGCGCTGGGCTTCTTGGTATCACAACCCTCATGCCTGGCACATGGGTGAACAGACTTTCTGGACTTTGTGAGTGATACAATGCGCCATGCCCAACGCCACCGGCTGGCATTCTGATCACCATGCCGCCACAATCCATTCCGGCATTGCTTCCAGCTCGATATCGTATCTTCGCGGCTTCGTTCACAATCTGGTCGAATGCTGGGAAAACATAATCGGCGAATTGAATCTCGGCAATGGGTCGCATCCCCTCCACAGCAGCTCCAATGGCAAAGCCCACGATTCCTTGTTCTGAAAGAGGAGTATTGAAAACACGAGCTTCACCAAATTCGGATGCTAGATTCATGGAGCAGCGAAATACTCCACCGAAGGCGACATCTTCTCCGAAAAGGATCACACGGTCGTCAGAACGTAAAGCATGAGCCATTGCGGCATTGATGGCCGAGAACAGATTGATGCGCGACGTTGTGCCATTTCGCGCTTCCTGGGAAAGTTCAGGGTTGGCAAGTGCTGCCTTTGAGGTATGGCTCAGTAAAGGTGTTGTTCCATAGTCGGTTGGTATGTTCAGCCGTGCTTTTGCCGGATGTGAGGCGTACGTTCTTCTGCTGCTGGACTGTATTGAGCGCGCAATGCGCCCAGCTGTGTTACTCAAAGGTCGAACCATGGCTGGCTGATCCTTTGACTATGGCTGTCGAACAACGAACGAGCATTTGCATCAGGTCAGAGACAAGGTGTTTATGTTACGGTTAGGCTCGGCTTACCGGCTCCGCATTCTTTCACGTAGATCCAACGCGGAGCCCCGTGATGACCTTGCCTTCGAAACACATTCAACCTCTCATCAATATTGTATGCTATGATCTGGTGACCCATTCGACGGGCGGCTTGAGCTCCCCAGACTAGCAGACGATAATTTATCGTGCTCGGCACACTTCGAAACCAAGCAGAAATCTGCCTCCTGTTGCGCAGAAGCCCTTCCACTGATTCGAAATATTATCACAGAACAGAGCGCCCTCGTCGTGAAAATAGAGACATCCCGAGCCAGGGAAATCCTCGTCAGCTAAGTGAACCTGACTTGCCTTGCGACGACAGATGCGAATTGTGTTCCGATCGTGGCCTGTAAAGTCCGAAAATGCCGTCGTTAACGTAGACAAGGTGAGGGAACATTGGTTAGATGGGCATGAGTGTGATCTTGGGATCCAATTCATGTGTATATCAGACACAACTTAGATTCTGCATCTTGAGCAAGTGTGATGTCTTCTCGTTGATGGAGCAGCAGAATATCGAAGTCGATGTAGTGACTCGATTGGGCAATCGCGCATGGGCCTCCGTTCTTGGCGCGAGGTCCTTGCCTTCCTGCTGTATCTCATGGCTCCAGAACGACACTTTCTTTCCATCTCCGCCACAACACCTTCTCCTCCATCTCACCTCACACGGCCCTGATACAATTCGGCCTCACACACTGTATTAGCGCAGCTGTATACCGTCCACGCCGTGCGCAGCTCTCCTTTCGCTCCCCAGAAACCCCCGAAGCCGCATTCCAGAAAGTTTAGTACCACGAGTCCATATGGCAGTAAGTGCACAGCTCCAATAGCACGCTCGTTTAGCACACAGACAACGAGCAGAACACACACTGACGATGATCGTCGATACAGCAACCACCATCGCAGCCACGCGCCTACTCGCAAGCATACCTTCCTAACGGCGCGCCCCAACCTAGCGGACCCGTCCCTGGAGCTCGTCCACTTGATCCAAACCAGGGTCGCGTGCAGCAAATTGGCCATGCGCGCGTCCTCTGTATAGCAGATGTCAGAGGTGAGGCAGCACCAACCTTTACAAGCTCGGGCAGGTCGAGCAGACGTGACAGCGTTGCTGACAGGTGCACACCTAGGCAACCTTCGCCAACTGAATGACCTGGCGCGCAATGCGAAAGCCGACTACATCATCCACACTGGCGACTTCGGTTTCTACGACGACTCGTCCTTAGACCGCATTGCAGAGAAGTATGTATTTAGAGGAAGAGCTGCGGCTTTATGAATCATGTAAGCAAGTTGGACCGGCACTGACAAGCTTTACCAGGACACTCAAGCATGTCGCCCAATACTCGCCACTTCTCACGGAGCCGACTAAGGCAGACATTGCTCGTGCATCGCCACAACAATCCGTGAAGGAGCGATTCCAGCGCGAACAGCTTCCTCTCTCCGAGCTCCCGCAGTTCCTCAATAACACCTACCGCCTCGACGTCCCTGTATTCACAGTTTGGGGTGCTTGCGAAGATGTGCAGGTGCTGGAAAAGCTACGTTCCGGAGAGTACAAGATCAACAACCTCAATGTGATCGACGAGTCACACTCGAGGTTGCTCGATGTCGGTGGTGTCAAGCTGCGTCTTCTTGGTCTAGGAGGCGCCGTTGTCATGCACAAGCTGTTCGACAACGGTGAAGGCCGGACGACTATTGCTGGTGGCCAGGGCACCATGTGGACTACGTTGCTGCAGATGGGCGAGCTCATTGACACTGCCAACCGAGTGTATGACCCAACTGAGACAAGAATACTGGTTACACATGCGTCGCCTGCTCGTGAGGGCTTGCTCAACCAGCTTTCCGTCACACTGAAAGCAGACTTCTCGATATCTGCAGGTCTCCACTTCCGATATGGCAGCTCGTACAACGAATTCTCTGTCAACCCATCCCTAGATCATTACCGCGGGAAGCTATCTGCATCGAAGGCATCCTTCACTGATGTCTGGGAAACGGTCAAGCACGAGGTCGAACCAGCTGTACTTGAGAATGAGTCGCAAAATAAGCTTCTCCAGCTGGCCCTCGAGCTTGTGGGTAAGATGCCAAGCGTAGCCAGCGGCGGCAACCCCTTCGGTGGTGGTCCACCAGGTGGCGCCGTGGATGAGTCTGCCTTCAAGAATATGTGGAACTTCAACTTGGCAGATGCAGCATTTGGCTGGCTGCTGCTGGATATTGACCAAGGTCGCATTGGGACTGAGATGCGTGCTCAAGGCTTCAATTTCTCGCATCGATCAGGAAAGCAACAGCGACCACAAGGTGTCCCATCAGCACCGGTCAATGCTTCAATGGCTCCCACCGGCGGCAACCTGCCAACTCCTGGTCAGCAGCCGCCACCATTAGCTCAGCAGCAGACTCGTCCCCCGCAGCAAGGCCCTCCTCAGTCTCAACAGCAGACTCCACTGCCACCACATCAGCGAGCTCAGCAGCCGCCAGCGCCGCAGCCTACTCAGTCTCCAGCTGCAGCACCAAAAGCAGCTACCCCACAGGCACCCACGAATGGAACTTCTGCGCCTGCCACGAATGTACCGCACACCAATGGCACCGCTGCTGCTGACACATCAAAGCCTGATACACCAGTGCAGCCAAAGCAGGCTGGCTCCCAGCAGCCAGTACAGCAGCAAGAGCCATCGAAGGGCATCTTCATCCAAGCAAACCATGTCAACACCGTCGAAGAAGTGAAGTCCCAGCTGTTCTTGCCCGAGGATGCAGAAAAGATTACAAGCATCGACAAGGCAGGCCAGGGGCGATGGGTTGCTCACTTTGCCTCTCCAGAAATTATGCAAGAAGTGTTGAAGCGCAACCCGACCAAGGAAGTGCAAGACAAGAACAAGGCTCTGCGCATGGCAATCTACCGACCACACCCTCGCGGCAACTTTGCGGGTGGCTGGGGCAGTAGCCGAGGCGGTCCAAGCCAGCGCGGAGGCGGCGAGGGCAGAGCCGGCTACCAGTCCGCAGGAGGCGCCACTACTGGTAGTGACAGCGAGTCTGGCCGTGGTGGTCGCGGTGGTCGCGGTCGTGGAGGTTTCCGCGGAGATCGTGGCGGGCGTGGCCGAGGCCGTGGCGGCGAGCGCGGTGGTAAGGCTGAAGGTGCAGCTGGTGGCGACTCTTAGATGGAACCGACCACGCCAGCTGAAGACGGCGCCAAGCCTAGTCGAGACGACAGCCCGATGCGCAAGAACAACGACTCGACGAAGCTGGAAGTCAACGGCTCCAAAGGGCCAACCAGGCTACAACGCCAACACTGGAAGCGATCCAAATCGAACAAGAAGACAGGCGCTGGAGGCAGCAACGAGTGAAACGGCGTGAACCTACCTCGCAGACCGTCACACAAGCCATCAAGCGCGCACCTTCTACACGGGTCTTGCTATTTCTGGAGAATGGGACGATGGCGCTGCGGACAAGCAGCATTGTTGTACTTTGATATACCAGCCTACTTGCATTTTACTAGCGGGCAAGCGAAGTTAGTTCTCTTTTGTAAAAGTAGTAGGTGCAACAGAGCGCGAATGGAAGAGCAAGGTGGCGATGGAAAGGTAGAGCTATGTCACACGCAGCCATGCTGCAGCAGTGTGGTGTGCCGGATCAAATCGAACTTGATACCCCCGAAAATCCAGTATAATATGTCCCGCAGCAAATACCACTCATCCACGTGACATTGGTGCCAGGATGTGGCGTTGCATGGTAATGACGTTGGTTCCCGCGGGGATCGATCAGTTGTGCCTGCTCACGCGCTCACAGCAGCTGTCGCGTTTGCTAGGTAGCAGTTGCTATCTTCAGCTTCTATTATATTGAATTAGGATATCGACCTAGGCCCATACCACAGCATATGGTTCGGTCCTGTTTGCGACGATCTACCACATTCGATCGAATCTTGCACTATACCGCCGACGTATGTTAAGCACCGAGAGAGGCAGCAGGATCGCGTTAGGAGTGGAGTGGCGACAGGAGAATGATACTCAGAAATACAGCAGCATGGCTGTCGCTCGCTGCAGCTACTGCCAGCGCTGCGGCGAGCGGCCCTGACTGGACGACAAAACATGAGCAAGGACGTTGCGCCCTGCGAGGCAATTGTGGCAAGCAAGGCTTCTTTGGAAGTGAGCTGCCATGTCCAGACAACGGGCTGGCTGAAGACCCCGAAGACAAGCTGCGAGAGAAGCTTGTGTCTATATGCGGAGACGAATGGAAAGACACCAAAGTGTGTTGCAGAGAGGAGCAGCTGGACACCCTCAAGAGCAATCTAGACAAGGCCAACAGCATACTGTCATCTTGTGGGGCTTGCAAGAAGAACTTCTATGATCTTTTCTGCACTTTCACCTGCTCTCCGGATCAGTCAGTCTTCGTCAATGTCACAGATACAGCTCCCAAAGGAGACAAGTTCTTGGTGACCGAAGTCGACCAGCTGATCAGCGATAAATATGGAGAGGGCTTCTACGACAGTTGCAAAGAGGTCAAATTTGGAGCCACTGGTGGCAAAGCTATGGACTTCATCGGAGGCGGCGCGAAAAACTATACTCAGATGCTGAAGTATCAGGGCGACAAAAAACCGTTCCTCGGAAGTCCCTTCCAGATCAACTTTCCCAGACCAAGCGAAGGATTTCCTGGTATGGACACCATATTGGACACTGCTATACCTTGCAACACTACGGACGAGCAATACAGATGTGCATGCGTCGATTGCCCTGGCTCTTGCCCAGAACTGCCAGCAGTGACTTCAACAGAAGAGTGTCACGTTGGTCTAATGCCATGTTTGAGCTTCGCTGTCGTCCTCATCTATTCAGTCTTTGTTGCTCTGCTGGTTCTTGCCGTCTCTGGTCATGTCGCTGCCGCAAAGCGAAGGAGAAGCAAGAACGAACGACTACAGTTGTTGCAAGATGCTTCGCCAAGTGACGATGAAGATGAAGGGGACATGGTACACAGTGCCGGCATGCTGGACAGGCCGACCAAGCAGTATGTTGTCAATACCTACTGCGATCGCATCTTCAGCCACCTTGGGCGTATGTGCGCCCAGTTCCCAGCCATTACGATCTCAACATCTGTCATTATTGTCGGATTGCTGTGCATCGGGTGGGCAAGGTTTGATGTCGAGACTGATCCAGTCAAGCTATGGGTTGCTCCAGACTCAGACGCCGCTATCGAGAAGCAGTTCTTCGATGACAATTTTGGTCCCTTCTTCCGCGCCGAGCAAGCTTTCCTCGTCAACGATCAGCACCCTGAAGGCAATGGCCCAGTGCTAAGCTACAACACTCTCGCATGGTGGTTCGACGTCGAACGACGAATTAAAGTCCAGAAAAGTCTAGGCAGTGGCTACACACTGAAAGACGTGTGCTACAACCCGACCGGCGATGCCTGTGTCGTGCAGTCTATCTCAGGGTGGTTCGCGCAGTCTGGACTTGATCCTTCCACATGGGACGAGCAGGTTAAGAAGTGCGCTGCTTCTCCTGGCGATCCCGAGTGCTTGCCGGAATTCAAGCTCCCATTATCATCTGAAAGAGTCCTTGGCGGCTACAACCGTACATCGGAGCCTGCCACGAATGCTTCTGCGCTCATCACCACCTGGGTCGTTCAGAACTTCAATCCAGGTGATCCTGGCCTTGAAAAGGCAGAAGAATGGGAAGAAAGCATGAAGCGTCTTCTCAAAGACATTCAAGGCGAAGCAAGAGAGCGTGGACTCCGGTTGAGCTTCAACACCGAGATCTCTCTCGAGCAAGAGTTGAACAAGAACACCAATACCGATGCCAAGATCGTTGTCATCAGCTACATCGTGATGTTCATCTACGCCTCGCTGGCGCTTGGAAGCACAACTGTCACCGTAGGCACCATCCTCCGCAACCCTCTTGGAGCTCTCGTCCAAAGCAAATTCATGCTAGGTATTGTGGGCATCTTGATTGTCCTCATGTCTGTAGCTGCGTCTGTTGGATTATTCGCGGCTGCTGGTGTGAAAGCTACATTGATCATCGCCGAAGTCATACCTTTCTTGGTATTGGCTGTCGGTGTCGACAACATCTTCCTCATCGTACACGAGTTCGAGAGAGTCAACATCAGTCATGCCGACGAGACTGTTGCGGATCGTGTTGCACGGGCGCTCGGGCGGATGGGACCTTCAATCTTGCTTTCAGCATCGACAGAGACCGTGGCGTTCGCGCTGGGTGCTGCAGTGGGCATGCCAGCCGTTCGCAACTTTGCTGCGTACGCTGCAGGTGCAGTATTCATCAATGCTGTGCTGCAGGTGACAATGTTTGTCTCGATACTGGCCTTGAACCAGCAGAGAGTTGAGGACGGACGACTAGACTGCGTCCCTTGCCTCAAGGTTCAGGGCTCGCGAGGCCACCATATGCCGAATGGTTATGGCGGTGCTCCTTTCAGCGGCATCGACGAAGAAGGATCGCTAGAGAGATTCATCAGAAAGCATTACGCTCCCACCATCCTGGGTAACAAGACAAGAGTTGCCATCATCACGGTGTTCCTTGGGCTGTTTGCTGCCGGAGTCGCGCTCTTGCCTGAAGTGCCGCTGGGACTCGATCAACGCATTGCGATTCCTCAGGACAGCTACCTCATTGATTACTTCAACGACCTGGACGCTTACTTCGAACAAGGTGTTCCAGTCTACTTTGTGGTCAAGGATTTGAATGTGACAGAACGGAGCCATCAGCAAGACCTGTGTGCACGCTACACGACATGCAACACTTTCTCACTCGCCAATATTCTTGAGCAAGAGCGTAAACGGCCTGAAGTCTCCTACATCAACGACGCTACCGCCAGCTGGGTTGATGATTTCTTCCAATGGCTGAACCCCGATGCTGGTGAATGTTGCATTGATGGCTCCAAAGCTTGCTTCGCAAATCGAGAGCCACCTTGGAACAACCAGTTACGCGGCTTTCCAGAGGGTGAAGAATTTGTTTCTTATGCCAAGCGATGGCTAGCTGCCCCTACAGGGGAAGAGTGTCCTTATGCCGGCAAGGCTCCCTACAGTGATGCAGTCGTCATTGACGAAAAGAAGTTGACTGTGCCTGCCAGCCACTTTAGGACAGCGCACACCACGCTCAGAAGCCAAGACGACTTCATCAATGCCTACGCGTCTGCCAGAAGAATAGCGAAGGATATAAGCGACCGGAACAACATCGATGTCTTCCCCTACAGCAAGTTCTACATCTTCTTCGATCAGTACGCCTCGATCGTGCACCTGTCTACGGCCTTGGTCGGAGCTGCTCTGGCCTTCATTCTAGTCATCTCCAGCTTACTTCTTGGCTCGATTCAGACAGGTATCGTTGTCACCATTACTGTCATCATGATCGTGGTCGACATTGTTGGAACCATGGCTATATCTGGCGTGTCCTTGAACGCCGTCAGCCTGGTAAACATTATTATCTGCGTTGGCATTGGCGTTGAGTTCTGCGCGCACATTGCTCGCGCCTTCACCATTCCATCGGCTTCGATTCTAGAGCGCGCGCAGAACAAGTTCCGCGGCAAGGATGCTCGCGCTTGGGCAGCACTGGTGAATGTAGGCGGCAGCGTCTTCAGTGGTATCACGATCACGAAACTTCTGGGCGTCTTCGTCCTTGCATTCACGCGAAGCAAGATCTTCGAAATCTACTACTTCAGGGTTTGGCTGGCACTCGTGCTCTGGGCAGCATTGCACGCCTTGGTGTTCCTGCCTGTCGCCCTGAGTCTGTTTGGTGGTAGAGGTGAGTACTTCTCCTGCTTGCTCTAAGCATGCGACCTCAACTTTCGTAATGACATGCTGACATCTGATATTGTAGGCTACATCGACCCTGAAAGCGATGGTGGTCTGGAGCAAGATCTGGCTTCCAGACGGTATCGTGCTCTATTGCCCGACGAGGAGTACGATAGCGAAGACTATTAGCAAAGGCAAATGATTCGAGGCATTTGCCCGAACAGGACAGTTTAAGATACAAAAGACATATGTCAAACATTGATGATGATCACGATCAGCAAAGCGAAACTCACTCGTAATTCAGAGAGTCGAGCCTTCGCAGATGACGAACGCGCTCCGGATTCTTGCTGGGCATCCTGGCTTGTAGCTGCTGACTGACATCTACCACATACAGGCATCACCTTTCCAGTTCCTTCACGACAAAGTCTGCTGTAAATTTAGCACAGTTTGCGATGGCGTACCTCCCTTGTATCTATATGTGGTTGAAACCGGGGTCAAACCAGGAAAATGCCTCCTGCTGCAAAAAGGCATGAGGGGTCAGTCTTGGACTGCATGGCCTTCATGTGCCTGCGCGTAATCATTGGAGACCACCTCTCGTGGGCAGAAATCGCTTACAATGATCGCGTGAGAAAAAGCTCCCCAGACGAGAAGTGTTTCATCATCTGCCGCTCATGACAGCTCGAAGCTCTCAGCCGATCGCGACCACGCAGATGATGCCTGATGGCATAGTACATAATTAATAATACTGGAGCTGCGAATGCGAAGCAAGCACGAGTCCCTTGGTTCTGCGACGGAAACGCGCACGAGCTGAACATGCGATGCCGCTCTCTTTTGCAAATTCTGGGAAGGAGCATTTGTGTACCACACCAAGCTCGATCGAGCAAAAAGGATGATCAAGCAAGCAACGCTAGACCAGATGGCATGATGGTTAGCTGCATGCAGGTACAATGCTGAGAGTTTGAAGCCGTTCCATGCACTCCTTACAGTGACGACTACTGCATGTCCATGAGTTATCCGCATAGTAGTTACAAAAGTCTGTTTCCTGAAAGAGATCAACAGATTCATCACAGGAGAAAGAAAACTATCCAATGTGAATAAATTAATTCTATTGAAGTCAACTTGATTGAAATATTGGCACGCTTTCGGCCGCAAATCATCTACCCGTTCGCTAGCAGCACAACGTTGATGTTCACGGCCCGCGAAAAGACAGAGCGACGAGGAAAACGGTCTCGGCTCGGCGGCTGTACTACGAGCGTACAGCACGAGTCGCACCACGTATTACAATTACACAACAGCATGATTATGTTGCTGCGTTGTCGTTTGTGGCTGGCAGAACACGAAGACCCTGGTCGTACGTTGATGTTCAACGACTCGGGCTGGGCTGCCGTGGGACGGGTGGCAAGAATCTAGTATTTCCTGTCGTGAAGTGTGAGAAACGATCAAGAGGTGGTTGGGTTTCAGTCGAAGAAGAGTATGAAAGTGGTACAGATTGCGTATTTTGTGAATGATCAGGTTGCTGGTATCTAGTGAAGGTGTGCAAAACAGCCTCTTTCGGGCTTCCATTCCGATTCCCTTTTACAAAACTCCGTTGTCGTAGCCATGAAAAGCCATTTCGCGTACATGACTGTGAAGTAGTGGACTGGCGCACTGAGCCAATTAAGTCTCCGACTGATAATTCCCTTCTCCTCATAAATTCGCTTCTTCAAAAAACCATGCTGCAACAAACAAGACTCGAGGAAATATGTGCAAGAAAGTCGTAGAAGCCTTTTAGCTTCTTCTCAGATAGAGGGTAACCCATCCGAGTATTCTGTAACCGCAAATGATGCCGATCATGATGCCGACCCATTTTCCGGTCTCGCCAGTTTTGTAACCGTAGTTCTTGAGCACACCAGTACCTGCGATGAGGCACTGGTTTGCGAGCTCGGTCTCGTACATGCATGAACATTGTCCAGCCGAGTTCTGGCCGCATGTGAAATTTCGTTGTCCGAATTCGTTGACCATCATGCCCTGGAACACGTAGGACTGGTAGTCGATGTAGTGGAAGACGTATCGCCAGAATGGGTTGAGCGTCTGCGGTGGCACAAGGAAACCACCTGTGCACATCCAGAGACCGTTGGCGAAAGCTGTTCCTGCAAGAGCAACCACGAAGATCGGAATGAGGGAGCTAATGAGAACGACCAAAGATTCGGCCGCAATCAGATCCAGGAAAAGCCACATCACCCAGGTGAAGAATGCCTGCGCAGTCGGTCGGAAGTTAGACAACCAATAGGCGACAATCGAGAACAGCATGGCGATCAAGAACAGGTAAGGAATACCAGTCACAAAGTTGGCCAACAGGAAAGAACTGGGACCGTAGAGACCGTTGGCTCGCTCCTTGATAAAAAGTGCCCGATCCTCCAAGAAAGCGGGGATGTAAGCAACAGCCATGAACGACATGAAAGCGCCACCGAAGAAGATGGCGTTGATGAAGGACTGGATGTTGCCCTGATCTGGGTTCAGACGCAGCCAGACTGTACCCATCATCACTGCCAGACCCATGTACATCGCAATTCGAATGCCATACGCGATGATATCACGGTATGACTTGATGAACGATCGATGAATCAACGCCAATGGGATGGCGAGAGGGCCTGCGCTCTCCTCTTTGGTCTCTGCGTTGATGTCGGTGTCCATAGAGTTGCGAGCCATTTCATCGGTGAGCTCGGTTACAGTTGCTGTCGCAAGGCGAGATTTGTGCCAGGATGAGTGCACCATGTTAAGTTGCTGGTCAACCTCGCTACGGTCCCTCGCAAAGTCAGTGTTGACGAAATCGATGATAAACTCTGCCGGGTTCATGTAAAGCGGAATGGGGAATCCGCAGGCATCAAAGTATGGTTGCACCTCAGATACCGGGCCGGAGTATGCAGTACCTCCTTGTGAGAGTAACAACAGCTTGTCGAACATTGCAAATGTCGAGGTTGAAGGCTGATGTATCGAGGCAATCACGATCAACTGGTGACGATCAGCAAAGTTCTCGCGGCAAGAGCGTGCACGATACTTACGTTGTGTTTCTTGGCGATGTCCTTGACGAAAGAGATGACCTCAAAAGACGCAGCAGAATCCAGACCGGAAGTAGGCTCATCCAAGAAGAGAAGCTTTGGGCTGGTAATCAATTGGGCGGCAACGGAGACACGACGCTTCTGACCACCAGAGATACCCTTCCTGATGGGTGTTCCAATAAGGTTGTTGGCTTGTCCTTGCAGACCAAAAGCAGTCAGAAGGGCTTCGATGCGCTGAATGCGCTCGAGCTTGCTGACAGTCTTTGGCAGCGATAGACGCGCTGCGAAGTTGAGAGTTTCTCTCACAGTGAGAGATCCGACCAAGGCATCTTCTTGCTCGACGTAGGCGGAGATTCGACGAAAGGTTTTTGGGTTGGCTGCAGAACCATTGATGTAGATAGCTGCCTTCACGTTGGCGGCAAGTGCATGTGTTCGGTGAGCAAGAACGTTCAAGAGTGTCGATTTACCGGAACCGCTGGTCGTCTGTCAGTGAATGATGCTTTCAAGACGATGGTGAATACTTACGAAGGTCCCATAAGGGCGAGTAGCTCTCCAGCCTTGACAATACCATTGATGTCGGAAAGAATGGTCTTTGGCTGCTGCGACTGGCGGTCCTTGACAGTGACTGAGACGCCCTTCCAGCCGAAGCTGCGGATGTTCGTGTTGGTGAGCTGGGCGTAGTCACCGCCGATCATCTTCTCGATGTCCGACATTTTGGCGTAGCTGCTGCGATCTGGTATCGCAGAATTGTTGGCGTGGGCCAGGTTGAAGTTGGATTTGAGTGACAGTGGGTAGTGGCGGCAAGAGCTCACACAACAGCGGGTGAAATTCACCTGCTGGGCCGATGAGGTTGCACGTCGGACTCGTGAGAGCGTTCAACGACAAGTCAACCAGCAACAGTCGACGACGCTCAGGCACAGTCAACGGTAGTTTCGAATGCAGCGAGCGTGATGAAGTTAGAAGTGGAGCGGCAACGACGTCGTGCGTGCCACGCTGCTACCAGTCCAAGGACGCTCTGGTGTCGAAGAGTGAGCGACAAGACGGTGGACGGGACGTTGAGCAGGAGGAAAAAGAGTGACCAGGGCGTTGGCAGCCGGCAGGCGGGAGATAATATCGATCCACAGAAGGAGATCACGGGAGCGATGGCCGGGGAAGATGGTGGTTTTGAGGAAGGAAGGAGGGACACAGCACGGATGATTAGAGATTGCTCTAGTGAATTGCCGTGCAGCAGAGACAGCCTCAGAGACCGAGACGGCAAGGCGAAGAAGGAAGGAGAATCGCTGGACGAGACGAGACGAGACGTGCTGCTGCTGCACCCGATCAGACCAGGCCCATCAGAGACTGCAGCAGTGCCAAATTGTGCATGGATGGCCACCGCACGGCGATGGCTGCACCAGCGAAGCCCCGTCGACAAGTCGCACAGCTTTGCCCTCATCCAGCCCGTCTCACGCGCGGTCGAGATCAGGCGTCGTCGCGCATCTGATCTGGGCGACAAGTCGACAAGCGCGCTGTCCATCAACCCACATCGATGCAGCGACATCCTGGCCCCAGCAAGCTTCCCGCGCGCCCTGCGCATTAGCGCCGTTTCACACTTTGGTTCCTGGCCACTAAGCCCACAAGGGCACGTCGCTTGGCAGGCACAACTGGGGCGAGCACCTCCCGAAATGACCTAGAGAACTCAATTCAGACGCCAGTTCCTGACTTCGCCAGATCAACGTCGCTCCAGGAGGTGGCCATCTCGACACACTGCTCGTCTCAGGAGACCGGCCATGCTGGCCATAATCGTAGTAGACACACGCAATAATGCCAATACTGCGCGTGTCCGGCCTGTCAATGACGCCAGTGAGCAATATACCACGGCAACACGCAGATTCTTCCCCACCGCCATCCGGCCGCTGAACCAGCAGGGAGAGCAACGGAGTTGACACGCCGTCGTGGCTTTGGCTCACTTGCACGCCACGCACAATGACTCCGGCTCCCTGCCCGTCGCATGCCGACCGAACAACAGCCCATCTGATCCGACAGGTCTCGAGGGCCTTGGGCCGATCGCACTGTTTCATTGGGAGATTACCCTGCCGTCGCGAGAGAGGCACTAATCCGCGGTCCTCCCTGTGGCTCGGCCGCTAAAGTGTGCAGTACAGATAGAGTTAGCCTCGCATCTGAATACCAAGCGTTCGCCGTTCGGGCATTTCATGATGCATGCACACCAGACGCGACGCTTACTGCTTTCATCTGCCTGCATCTGCAAATCCCATCATCATACTTTTGCTGTTGCACTCCTGAGACAGAGCATACAGCGCTTTAGTGGATAGCCGTTGCAGATCAGTAGCAGTGACAAACGGTTCTCACTATTGGAGCATATACCGCCGGGCAGCGACATTAACTGACCGGGGCAGAAGACGCAAGAGTCCTTCCCCGCGTGGGAACAGACAGCATCTGAGCGGCGACAGCGGCTTCGCTTGGGCTGCTGCTGCTGCTTATGGACAACAGTCCTTGCGGCCTTTTGCCGTGGACTGCTTGCTAGATGTTGCATAACGCCGACATTTTGTGACATTGCGAGGCCTGCCTAGTCGCGATGCGCAACCATCCACGCCAGTGCACGCGGTGCTGCGCAGGGTGAGCAAAGGCATGACTAGCAGCCTGCCGACTTCCGGGATACCTGGGAAGCACAAATTCACAAATGCAGGTAAGGTTTCGATTGATGTATTCGCGGTTCATGGTCGTGGGAAAGAGCGTGGCGTTCATCAAGCATGCGGACTTCGAATCAGTCCAAAATTCCCAAGACCGCGGCTCGCGGTGTAGTGGAAGCACCCCTCTAGGCGAGCATTTTGGAAACACATCGTCTGGGTTTGCTCAGGAGAAAGTGGCTGCGAGTCTAAGTAGGTCTTAGTAAACGCCGTCTACCTTAGCCAAGCTAAGCTCCCCAAAAATGGATGAAGGGTGCACGGCCGTTGCCCGCTAGCGAGGACATCCCAGAGTGCTCGTCGACCAATTGATCAACTGGCTCACAGATCTGTCACGTCTTTGCTGTTACGTCTGCGCTGTCGGCACCTGTTCGTTCGTTGCTCTGGGCCATGACCTTCCCGGTTGATTGATGCACCCCAGCACGTCGTCTGCATCTCAGGAATCTACACTCATTCAATCCACATTCTCCATCTGGCTGGATCAAACACCTTGCGGCGTCACTACCTTCTACTCACTGCACTGACCCAGGAGCCGCCACTTGGATCTGCTCTTCTCTGGTCGTTGGATGATGCATTTGCAGTACTCGCACACCTCTTGAGAACTCGCGTTGTAAATGGGATATACGGCGGCAATGGACATACCGCCGCATATCTTGGAGGCAGTACAAGCAAACGATGCATCTTCACAACGACATCTCGATACAGACAGTACCAGATCGCCACAGAAGTCTCCTCTTACGCCCATATTTCACGACAGTCTTTACAACCCGCAGTCTTCGGCAGAGGACCTTTCAACCACGAGCGATTCTGGAAATGAACGCGACTATCAAACAGACTTCACGACGCCCGAATCATCAGAATCTTGCGCCGAGGACATGCAGCCCGACGATGTAGAGGACTTCAGAGATCGCGAATATCCACAGCTGAAAGGCAAGACGTACTTGGATCACGGAGGCACAACAGTATGTGGAGTTTTGGAGTTTCCCTCTTGGATCTGGAAATGATAGCTAACCTTCCTGCAGCTCTACGCAAAGTCCTTGGTCGAAGAATTCTCCGCTGATCTGATATCGAACCTCTATGGCAATCCTCATTCGGCATCTACACCTTCTGCCATCGCTGGTCACCGCGTCGACACTATTCGGGAACGTGCACTACGTTTCTTCAACGCCGATCCCGAGGACTTCGATCTTGTGTTCGTCGCCAATGCTACGGCAGCGATAAAGCTCGTGATCGATTGCTTCAAAGACCACGCTTCCGCGTCCAACACTCCAGTGTGGTACGGGTACCACCGCGATGCACACACGTCGCTAGTGGGAGTACGAGAGTCGACCAAGATGCATCGCTGTTTCACGAGCGACGAGGAAGTGGACATTTGGATTAACAGTGGCGGGCTAGGAGGTCCTCGGGCGAGACAGCTGGGTTTGTTTGCATACCCAGGACAGTCGAATATGACTGGAAGGCGACTTCCTTTGAGCTGGTGGGTTCATATGCGGTATGTCTCACATCGCAAGCCACTGCTAACTGTTACACAGGCCCGGACGTATCCGCAAATCGTTTCACAAGGCCGCAACCTACACACTTCTGGACGCTGCGGCGCTCGCCAGTACTGCACCGCTGGACTTGACTGACCCTGCGACAGCACCTGACTTCGTGGCCCTCTCCTTCTACAAGATTTTTGGATTTCCCAACATTGGCGCACTCATCGTGCGCAAGGATTCCGCACATGTGCTCGAAAGCCGAAGATACTTTGGTGGTGGCACGGTCGAGATGATTGTGTCGATTAACGACACATGGCACGCTAAGAAGGAAACGACGATACACGACAGACTAGAGGATGGAACCCTACCATTTCATTCGATTTTTGCTCTGGACCACGCCATGAATGTTCACGAACGACTATACGGACCCAACCCAATGAAGTTCATATCTCATCATACAGCGCAACTTGGACGACGATTATTCGAAGGCCTTTCCTCGATGAAGCACGCCAATGGATTACCTCTTGCTCGCATCTACAAGGACGACAACGCGATCTACGGCGATCCATCCGTGCAAGGTGCCACCATTGCGTTCAATATCCAGAGGGCTGATGGTACCCTGGTTGGCTTCGAAGATGTCGAGGAGGCCGCTGATGAGAGGAGCATATTCGTGCGAAGCGGCTCCTTGTGCAATCCTGGTGGCGTCGCAACGTACCTCAACTGGTCACCGGCAGAGATGAAGGCGGCATATGCTGCAGGCCATAGGTGTACCAACCCAACACAGATCATGCTGGGTAAGCCTACTGGTGTGGTGCGAGTCAGCCTGGGTGCCATGAGCACTGCCTCTGATGTCAACATTCTTTTGAGATTCCTCGAGGAAGTCTATGTCTCGACCGACGGAGACCAGAGCATCAGTGCAACAGCAAATCCTTCGTTGACCGGATTGGAGCCCTCATGTCTGGACGCTTCGTGTCGGCCGCCACCGCTACCTACGCTCGACACATCACCAAGCCTCGACAGATCATATACAGCACCCAGTACAGCAGCGAGCAGTAGCGCCGACGACCTGAAGATATGGGAAGCAGGCCACAGTGCGCTACCGACATCGAAACCACGGCCGCCATTTATTCCAGCAGATTACGTTAAAATGCGCAAACCTTGGGAAGAAGAAATGCGCAAGCACACAGCAAACTACGCCATGGAGATCAAAGTGCGAGAAGTCGAGGACTCGAGCATGTTCTCACGCAACAACGGTACGCCCAGTGTCAAAGCTCGAAAGTTCGGTCGAAGCGTGGTCAATCTGCTTCGAACGAAGAGTCATGTCCCACCGACAGATCAAAGGTACGGATGAGCACTGCGCATGACAATTATCACTTCTACTTCTACTACCACTTCCTCGCTGGAGATGTTCGGGACCTGACAGTGCGTTCTTCTGAACAGACCTCCTTTGCCTCCAGCTTCTCCGCTGCCTCCGGAACTACCTCGCCACGGCGGCGGGACACGATCACGACGGCATAGCCAGGAACGACATATTCAGAATGTCGTCCAAGCATTGGGAATGTGAAGAATCTTCACTACTACGGATCTAAAACTATCAGGTTACAAGACCAGGATCGGGATCTACACGGACAGCTCTGACGTTTGAGATTTATTGAAATCAACTGCTTTTTGTTTTACACTTGATGGATAGCATGGCGTTTCGGCGGCGATTTATGGTTCTGACGAGAAGAAGTCGAAAGAAATTTCTACTCTGGTCCTATTTGTTTGCTATGTGATTTTGGATTCATGATACCAGTGGTTTTGGTTTTGAGAAACGGCGGGAACAGCGAACGAGAGACTTACCTCATCAAAAGAGTCTTTTACTACTACCAGTATTGTTTGAACTACTATTATTTACCGAGGAACGGAGGAGGAAGAGGAGCAAGACACTACAGTCGCACCATAAGTGGAGAGGAACAAAATATCCACCAGAAAGGGATAAAGCATACGCATCATTGTGGTTGTACATATGCTAGGTTCATGAGAAAGAACGAACTACTACAAAGAAAAGAACGAAAGAAAGTCATCTTACCAATGTTACATACCTTTTCCTGTCGTCAAGCGCCATCCTTCTCATGTTTCAGCCAATTGAGCTGTCAACGCAGCTTGCCGTATGCACGTCTGCGCGAATGGCCGTGGCTGGCCTCGGTGTGTTGCAAAAGGCGGCCACGAGGTTAGAGGTCATCGACAGGATAGGACTGTCTTTTCTGCAAGTTTCCATTTGGTTCAGCGCCACCGTCTTCTGCACGTCACCGTTGACAGCTCAGAAGGCGAGGCAGCCCTCTCGATATTGCTATTCGAAACATTAGTCTTCTGACTAGGCTGAAGGGTTTCCTACCCTTGTGATTCACAATGCTTTCGCCGTCTTTGCAAATTTATCGGTTGCTGGGTAGGAGGCGTGGTCCCAAGGCACAGGTTTACGGGATCTTTGGTGCCGGTTTGAATTGATGTGCTGGGCTGGCTGGGTGGATTGATTCGCATGCATTTGCAGTAGTCGAGTGGATATCTCGTTTCCACCGGCAGCCGTCCGCGATGTTACACAAAGGCAAGCGGAAGCCAGGGATTGTTTCTGCCTTTCGCCGTGGGTTGTACAGGAGGAGTTTCCATGTTATCCTTGTTTAGTCGAACAAAGGTTCAATCCCACTGGCAATCGAATGTCTCCGAGATCCGCGAGGGCGGGTTTTCCTGGTGCAAAGTTCGCCATCGTTGCGATGGGCAAATCTCCTCTCTTGCAAGATCCCTGCACGTTGCGCCACGGCCCACTTGGCGAGGACAAAATCGTTCTCCAGCGCTGTAGCTTAAGATCACGAATACAAAGGATACATGTGCGAGAGTCGCAAAGTGAACTGCGAGCAATTTTGTTTGGAGTCATGGGCACAACTGTCGTTGCCTTGTTCGTTTCAGATGTGATTCCTGCCAATTTCGCAACACCCAAGAAAGCCAGGCGCTTCCGACGAGAGTCCAAATGAGGCATACTGAAACACAAGTCTATCATGAAAATTTACTGTCCAAGTTCGTACGACTTCCGTTCGTGTCCGAGATGGGATGCATCGCCAAAGAGCCTTGACCGATCGTTCGTCACCTTTTGGCTTCATGGAAGGTTTGGCCAGGGAGAGCGAGCTTCCCGGGGTGACCTGGCCCGATCTTGCAGCAAAAGCGAGAATGGAGATGCTCGTTCGATGGGAGAATATGCTCGCTATGTCACTGTATTTGACTAACAATGTATCAGTTCGTCAGTGTCCAGTTTTGAGATGACCTTGAAAGCCATGAGGAGACTACACTGCTGGCCAGCGTTCGGGAATTTCGCGACAATGCACGACTCTTCCTAACAGTTCGAGCAGTGTTCGCTATGTCGCAGACAGTGGTCTTGTCTCGAGCATTCGACACAGAGCGTATGTTGCCGTGGAGTAGCTTTCGCCATGCTGAAAGTTTGGGGTGAAATACTAATGTACGACTCGCACGAACGACAAGAGTCGAGCTTGTGATATCGAGATCGGCAAAATCGAAAGCCTCATTTGTCGTGCTTATTTCCTGAAAGAGATTTAGTCACCGGGCTCTCGGCCATGCATCATGGCAGAAGGGTCATGAATATTTTCTTCATTTCTATACATTAGCCGCTGCATGTAGGTCTAGTCTTTTGCGACATCCGTCTGCGAGGTAATGAGCGTGGCGACTGGTCGGTAACGTGGAATATTTCGGATCAGTTGGGAGGAATTTCCGCGTCTGAGCAGTTTCCTGTTGCATGGTCGTGCTGCCATCAGTATGTACAGAACCCGCCTGTCGTGAGATCCGGCCACTTAGAGGCTGTCGATGTATTCCGCTGTCAGCATTCCCGGATGAACAATAATTCCTATCAACAACGTTAGACTGATTGCATGGCTGGCGACACTTCGTTCACTCACCTCCTGTTTTGTTGTTGACAGTTCCGTCGTAGTCATTTCCATTGGTAGGGTTAATGACAGTGTAGTTGGCGAAGCACGCGAATTGGTAGTTCGCCAGCTTCATGTTCTCATATTGGCTTGCAAGGAACTTGTCCATCGAGCAAAGGCCATCACTTCTTCCAGCACACTGCCCTCCTCGAATTGTATCAAGTGGAACGATTCCATTGTTGAGTCGCATCTAGAGCTCGTTAGTACATCTGCCCTTCTGTGCCCGCCCTACGAGGAAATCAGACTCACCCGAATGAACTTGTGAGTGGCATTGGCTGCCGAGTAGCCATACTGTCCAGGAGTGTATGAGACTCTGTGGTCGTGTTGAGCCACGGGGTTCGCGTCCGCGCAACCAATTACCTCTGTAATCAGGCGTGCTCCGAAAGGCGTCATGTGCGAGAGGATGAAGTGACGGTCAGGTTTGGGAGGATATTGCTCAAGGCTGGGATGCTCTCTGAAGTAATCGACAGACATCGAGGTGAGAAACGAGACAATGATATCGTCATGTGTAAAGTCGGCGTAGAATGGTCTTCCAAGCGGAAAGTCTCGCTCGTTATTCGTTATCGTGCTGTTGACACTGGAGTTGCTGCTCGTGATGTATTGCTTGGTGAGGCGCGCAAGCAGTTCTTGCTGATATCCGAGACCTTGAGCACGTCCAGTAGGGTTTCCCCAGGCATAATCATAGTAGTACTCAATGTCGAGTGTCTGCTCAAAGCCTGCCCACTCGTCCTCGGTGAACAAGTTACAGAAATCACTTTGACCAATGTAGCCATTCTCATAGGCGCAGATTGACTGCATGGCATAAGTGTCGTTGACATTGAGTGGAAAGCCTTCTGGTACGTATCGTTGAAGGCGTGCTGTGGCATCCTTGAGATACTTAGGCACATATTGAAGGAACATATCGTAGTCTCCCTCATAGCCAACATCATCGAGCAAGTCCGCAAAGCAGGAGTCGTAGCTCGCGAGGGTGTTGTTCTCAGTGCCGCCTTCAGGGATGATCACAACGTCAAAGAGTGAACCATTTGTGAAGGCCTCGAGCGAAGGATCTTGACTAGGGTAGAAAGAAGGACCAAAAAATCCTAGAGCCCAGTTGATCTGCGAGTTCTCGATACGACTCTGACCAGTCGTTCGGAGCACAGGCTTGGGTCGAGCTGTGCCATTCGTATAGGAGGCATTGTATTGGACCTGACCAACAGTGGCATTGTACAGGATTCGACCATATCGGTTCCAGAACTGAGCACCCGAGGCAAATTCGGTACTGGCTCCAATATTGGTCAAGTATGACTCGCCCATTCGATAGCTGTAGGTGTTCAAGAATGCAAGAGGTCCACTGAACTTGGCACCTGCGTGAGCCTGAGTGAAGTTGTGGACCTTCTGTGCAAAGCGCTCATCGTTGACTCCATCATCGAAGCCACCAGTTGGGAATCGCTGAGCGTGTCTCTGCAGAGTATGGGCTTGCTCGATCTGGCAGTGATCCGGAAGTCCTATATCGTTGACACCAAAATAGCGTTCGTCATTGTCCTTGTAGGTAGATATTTGACCTGGTGAACGTCAGCATTCTGACCTCACTGCACTATGCTCGCAAGTCTCAGCATCGTACCCCAATACTGCAGTATGTCAGCGGGAATCGTGATGTGTCGAAACAAGCAGCATATCTTACCTGAGAGATCTTGGTTATGTCAGTCAACAACGACGAGTTCGATGCTGCACGTTTCTCGTGATCGGCAGAAGCAGATGCCAATGCCACGAGGGCTGTCAATGCCGCAGTACCAAGCATTGTGGTATGTGGGTTCCTGCAGCAGTTCTGCCAGGATCACGAGCGGGCTTGGCTCTTCTTAAGTTGTTCATTACGGCGTTTGACCGGCAAAAATGCCCATGGCAAGGACAAACTACGTAGCCTGCAGGATCTGGACGCAGATAGGCTGTTGAACATTTCGACCAACTGGTGAGAGAATAGCGCGCACGCGGCCATGCGAGATGTGCGAGGCGTCCGGCAAATGCCATGCATCTCGACGTCAACAGTCGATGGAGTAAACAGTGCCGAGAGCGGGAGAGGCAGAATTCTCAGGCATCATCAGGCAATCCAAAAGTCCCTGCAGGCGCTAGCTGGCTCAGCGGGGCAAGTGCTCGAAAAAAGTTATAGCAGAGCAGGAAAGAGCCACCGCTTCTTCAAAATACCACATCCCATATTTTCTTTCTTTTGTTTGTGCTGTTGATCGTAATCCGGCAGCATGGACGAGCAGCGATTCGTAGCGCTGCTGCAAGCGCTCACCGAGCCAGACACGCAGAAGGTCAAGGCGGCGACCAGCGAGCTCAACAAGACATACTACACCAGACCTGAATGCGTGGTGGCTTTGATCCACGTCGTGATCAACCACGATGACAGTGCTCTAAGGCAACTCGCCGCCATTGAGGCACGCAAGCAAGTCAACAAGCACTGGACGCAGGTGCCAGAACAGCAGAAGAGCCAGCTCCGCGAACAGCTGCTGCAGAGCACGGTCAACGAAGAGAAGACGCTTGCGAGGCACAGCAAGTCGCGTGTGATTGCGGCCATCGCCAAGATCGATCTCGAGGACGGACAATGGCAGGAGCTGCCAGGCACATTGCAGCAGGCTGCTACCAGCAACAACGCCAAGCAGCGCGATGTTGGTATCTACATACTCTATACCCTGCTCGAGGCGATGCCCGATATCTTCCAGGAGAACATGGGCTCGATACTGAATCTCTTCAACCAAACAATTCAAGACCCTGAGTCGACCGATGTCAGGATACACACTATGTTGGCTCTCTCAGAGCTCGCCATGGTGCTCGACACTGAGGAGGACACCAAGAACCTCAAGCTTTTCCAGAACACAATCCCGCACATGGTCAAGGTCCTGCAGGGCACGATCGAAGCTGAAGACGAGGAGCACACCATGCAAGCATTCGATGTCTTCAACAAGCTGTTGAGCTACGAGAGTGCTTTCTTGAACCAGCACTTTGGCGATTTGCTGCAGTTCTTCATCCATGTGGCGCTCAAGACCGAAATCGATGACGAGATCCGATCACAAGCAATCTCTTGGTTGATGCAAGCTGTGCGGTACAGGAAGCTCAAGGTACAGAGCTTGAAGGTCGGCGAGCAATTGACCAAGATGTGCCTTCAGATCGCCACCGAGCTCGACGAGCTGCCTTCAGAGGAGGACGACATCTCTCCTGCACGATCTGCTCTTGGCCTCCTCGATATTCTCAGCGAGAGCCTGCCGCCCAGCCAAGTTGCTGTACCGCTTCTCAAGGCTATCGGACCTTACGTCCAGGACAGCCGCCCAGAACATCGCCGAGCAGGTATCTTGGCTCTCGGAATGTGCGTGGAAGGAGCTCCAGACTTCATCTCGACACAGCTGAAGGAGATTTTGCCACTTGTGCTCCATCTCTTGGAAGATCCGGCCACTACTGTGCGCAGCGCTGCCCTGAACTCAGTTGCCAGATTGGCGGATGATCTCGCCGAGGATATGGGCAAGGAGCATGCACAGCTCATCCCAGCTCTTATTCGAAACTTCGATCTCGCGCTCCAAGGCATGCGGAATACATCACAAGACACCAAAGAGCACGAGCTCAACACACACATCGTCAAGGCTAGTGCCATGGCTGTAGACTCCTTGATTGAGGGTCTGTCACCCGAAGACGCTGCCAAATACATCAACGAGCTTATGCCCCGCTTCACAATGCTCCTCGAGCACGATGACCACAAGGTGCAAATGGCCGCTGTCAGTGCTATTGGTAGTATCGCCAGTGCTTCTGAAAGCGCATTTCAGCCATACTTCGAGAAGACGATGCAGACTCTTGGCAAGTACATCAACATCAAGGATAGTGAGGATGAGCTTGAGCTCCGAAGCATGGTCATCGACTCCCTTGGCAAGATTGCAAGTGCTGTTGGTGCACAAGGCTTCAAGCAGTACGTGCGCCCACTCATGGAGGCGAGCGAGGAAGGCTTGAAGCTGGACAACCAGCGATTGAAAGAGACGAGCTACATCTTGTGGAGTACACTCGCGAGAGTCTACGAGGAAGACTTTGAGCCTTTCTTGGAGGGTGTTGTCAAGTCCTTGTTCGAATGTCTTGAGCAAGAAGAGACCGACTCAGAGGTTCAGCTCGGTGCTGAAGCCTCAGACCTTGTCGGACAAGAAATCACCATCGCCGGCAAGAAGATCAAGGTTGCTGGCGCTGGTGGCCAGAATGAGGACGATGAGATCGACGAAGAAGAAGTCGTCAAGGCTCTCATGGAGACCGAGGATGACGACGATGATGACTGGGACGACCTTGGCGCTGTGACTGCTGTCGCCATGGAGAAAGAAATTGCCATTGAGGTCCTTGGAGATGTGCTCACTCATTCCAAGGGCAAGTACCTTCCATATATGCAGAAGACCATCGAAACTGCGCTTCCACTGCTCGAGCATACATTCGAGGGTGTGCGAAAGAGCGCCATCAGCACACTTTGGCGAGCGTACGCCTGCCTTTTCGGTCTGGCAGAGGACGGAGGCATGCAGAAGTGGAAGCCAGGCCTGCCTCTCCAGGTCAAGCCTGGCGCCGATCTCGAGAAGCTCGGTGACCTCGTTATGCGAGGTACATTGATTCTTTGGGAGGAGGAGATGGACCGGTGAGTACTGACCTTTCTTTGCGCGTTTTCGCCCCAGCAGGATTTTCATGATGAGAACACTTTCGTTTACCCAGCTCACTCAGATGCTACGGCATATGCTGCTAAGACGTAGAGGCTGTTTCTGATATCAAGATACCTAAGCCGATTGTTATTGAAAAATGTCGTTGGCGACACAAGCTGACCTTTAAACCAGAGCAACTGTCACGGAAATCAACCGGAACTTGGCCGCCACCCTCAAGCTCTGTGGACCAGCAGTACTTGCACCAGGCGCCAGCTCGCAGAACTCTACACCACTCGAGCAGATCACCTCCTCGATCATGCTCATCCTCTCGCGCAGTCACCCATGCCAAAAGGATGAGGATGAGTTCGACGAGCCTGCCCCTGTAGAAGCTGAGTCTGCTGAGTATGACTGGCTCGTGGTAGAAACCGCAATGGAGGTCATCACAGCACTCGCCGTCGCTCTCGGAGAACAGTTCGCAGAGCTGTGGAAGATCTTCGAGTCACCAGTTGTCAAGTACACATCATCGCAGGAACGTTTCGAGCGTTCTGCTGCTGTTGGTACCATGGGCGAGTGTGTTGAGGCAATGGGCGCTGCCTGCACACCATACACCTCGCGCATGATGAAGCTTCTCCTCAAGCGTCTCACAGACGAAGATCCAGAGACCAAGAGCAATGCTGCTTTCGGCATGGGTCTTCTGTGCTTGAACAGCACAGATGCCAAGGAGATCTTGCCAAACTACAACAAGATCCTTGGTTTGCTCGAGCCTCTTCTGCACCGTAGCAGCAGTGGCGACGAGTCCGAGGCCCGTCTTCTTGACAACGCTGCCGGCTGTGTCAGCCGCATGATTAAGAAGTCCCCAGATAACGTCCCACTCGACCAAGTCCTGCCACACCTCGTGGACTTGCTACCGCTAAAGGAGGACTTCCGTGAGAACGAACCAGTTTTCGACATGATCGTAGCTCTCTACCAGCAGCAGAACTCGGTGATCCAAGGTCTGACCAGCAAGCTCATGCCTGTGTTCGAGCAGGTCATGGGTGAGCCTCAAGACCAGATCAGCGACGAGACCAGAGGCAAGCTCACGCAGCTGGTTCAGTACCTGAAGGGATAGAGGGCTGGTTCGGATGGATTGAATAAGTACTAGATGGAGGCGTGCCTGCCTGCCGAGCATTGCATAGCGTGGCATTTAGTTGATACCCAAGATTGCTCATGTTGAGGCAAAAGTCATGAAAGTTACCTACAGCCTTCGATCTCCTCCTGTTTCTCGCTGAAGTCATCTTTTGTGATTCTGCAGCGCTACCAGCTGACTGTCTACCTCGCATCCTGTGCCGGCTGGGCCTGTTTTGGGTTGAACTGGTCTATCTCCTGGTCTATAGCCAAGCTCGCTCCTTCGTGATTAGAGGCCCAATCGCCTCACTTCACTACGAAGTGAGCACGCAACGCATCGTAGACTCGTAGCTCTTCTGGCGGAAATCATGTGGCTCGGCATACTGTTCCAATTGCGGCGTGAGCCTTGCCTTGGCTTCACCCATCAGTCGTTACCCAGGCCATCCTTTCTCTCGTAAAGTTATGAGTGCCATCAAAACATACTCTCTGCAAAGATTTGCATTGATCGAAAAGCATGTCTGCAGCCTCCTCTCGTCCTTCTGGCTCATCAATCTGATCATCCAAAACATCGCCCCAGACCTGCGAGTCATCGCTCATCGGACCGTTCGGACGATTCTTGGTGCCCAAGTACAGATACGAAAGCTTCGGAAACAATGTCGGAAGCTTCATTGCGATCGGTTCTAGATTCTCGGCCCAGCGAAAGTCTTTGATGTGAAGATATGTTAGATTTGGGAGATGTATATTGAAATCTGACGCATAGTGAAATCGGAGTCCGTAAAGCTGTAGAGTGAGGGACCGCAGATTCTCCAGATGGATTCGACATACAAGGCTCAGGAACTCCTTCATCCGCTCGTCTAGTATGAAGAAGGGGAGTTCTTCTTCGAATGCTTTGCGGACTGTGAGGGAATTTAGACCGGGGAAGGCGCGTAGAACTGTTCCTGCGAAGTGGTATAGATGGCCGCCTGTGTCGAAGGGCATGAACGACAGAGTTTTGACTTGTGGTAGACAGAGACGAGCGTTTTGGAAGCTGGTCCAGACTAATGGACGTGATTGCTCGGGTAAGACTAAAGTGAGGTCGTCCACGGCGGGCAAATTCTGCAGCGCGGCGCACAGATTGTGGCCGAAGTCTGGAGGCACGTCATGGACAAGCACAATGCTGAATTTCTTAACCAGTCGCGGAGCCACATGTGAACGACTGATCATTCGGAGCGATGACGATGCTTGTTCGCCATTAGAATAAGGTGTCAAGGACACGGCGCTGAAGATGTATGGTGTGCCAAGATCTCGGAGTCGATGACAAGTGGAACAGAAATTGACAAGATCAGATGGCGGTCTATTGTTTGAGGATTTGCCATATAATTCAGCCTGAGATAGCGTCTGCTGCCATGGACGCCCTGCGGGTATGATGTCCAGAATCTCGCGGAGCACATCGTCGTTCAGGTCCTGGAGCCTTGTGAGCTTCTGAGATTGACCGCGATCGGGATCCATGTCGCACATTGCCCGGTACGGAAGCTCTTGATGCTACATGCAGATGCTGACCATATTGCTGTTGCCGTATTTCCAGGCAGGCACGAATGACAATTGGTGGTTCTATTGCCGCACGAGTCGCAGTTTGCGGAGATATGCTGACTCGGAAGTATTTTGCACGATTCCTCGCATGAAATGAGTGGACGCAGGAAGCAGTATGAAAAGGTGTCGTTTGCTGTTTGATGAAGAGATCCATGGTAGTACGCGAGTGTGGAGTCCGAAGTGGAGCTCGGAAGGAGCGGGTCCCTTGCGCACCGACCATTGAGCTGGACACATGGTCTTTCACGACTACATTTAGCATTGAGAATGACTATAGAAGTTGAAAGCACTTATGCTTTCCTACTATCTGCCGACAGCACGCCTAAGTCAGCTGCGTCCAATCGACAACACCAGGGGCCTGCTTCTTCGGCTTGCACACTCGCCCACTTCTTCGACGCTTGCCTTCGCCAACTTCATTGGACGGAGAAATGTTGAGCGACCTGCGCTTCTCGATCGGCCTTGATTCGTTAGGTCCAGATATTATATTTGACGCAGGAGTTGAAGGTGTGATGCCTGAGCGCTTCGAGATCCTCGATGCCCTAGTCGTAGATATCACGCCAGCCATAGACCTTCGCATGCCAGAGTCGATCGACTGGCATGGCGCTTGCTGCGGTGCGACAGTGATGGTGTCGTCAACATCGATCTTGCTGCGTTGCAAGTGTTCGAGTACTTTGATCGCTGCCATAATATCACAAGTCTGCGGCTCTTCTGTATCGATGCGCTCGCGAAGGGCTTCAATGTCGTCGCTCAAAGAGCTCTGCTGTGGTTGTGGCTTCGAGCATGCCTTGAGTCGCGCTATGTCTTGACGCAGCTCTGCAATATCATCGAGCCGATTTCGCCAGACGGTCACAACGTCATTTTCCAGTCGGCCTATCTGCTCAGCACATGGGGCGAGGTTCCTGTGCTCTTCCATATGGATGACACGATTCTGGAGCTCTTCGACGAGACCATTGATGGCTGTGAGTCTGAACCCTGTACTTGGGTCAGCCTGACGAGCCTCAATCATCGTAAGCCGTTCGTTGCAGCGTTGTAGGTGTTGCGACACCTCAGAGAAGTTCCTCGAGTTCTCCAATGCTCGCAGACGAGCATCAAACTGGAGCGTCGAGCTGATAGGTGCAGACGGAGCGGTGGACTCAAGACGTGCTATACGTTGTCGACAATCATCCATTGCACTGTGATTGCTGGCGAGCTGCTGTAGTCCGGCGAGCCATGGAGTCGGATCTGTGCACTTGGCGATGCTTTCTTCAAGACCTTGAAGGAGCTTTGCATGATCTTCCAAAGAGGCGCTAAATTCTGCTTGCTTGATTCGCAGCTCTGCCAATGCCGCATTTGTGGTGCTTTCGAGGTCATCTTGACGTTGCTTATACCGCTTCAAAGATTCCTGGACCGGCCCTTTGTTTACTCGAGCGTTCGCGTCTACATGGCGAAGAGGGACGCGTGCGTTCTCCATCTCCTCTGGCCTAGTATTGAATAGATGTTATGAATAGTCAGTCTTCTTCCTTACAGAAGATTCGACTGCTTACATAGTGGCTTGTTTCGTCTGCATCGAAGAAGTGCTTCTGCGTCAAGTCTCGAGAGGTCGGCGACGCGCTAGGATCTTCGACGCGCCACGAAAGCTTCTTCCTTCCAGGATTGAGAAGTGTAACGGCTGCCAATCAATTCTTGCACCCAGCAAGATCCTGAAAAGTTGATCAAATATGATTTATGATGCATCACATTGTGACTGTAAGTCCGAATGACGTCCGACATCTGAAACAATTGCGCGACCTAGCGCGGCACAGAATTAAAATGGTATTGATTATGCCAAGCCATTGCTGTCGCGTGCCCAACATGTTAGAATGATGCTCGCTACATCTGGTTCAGCACTGCTTGTACACCAACACTGCCGCTGTCTTCTCGCCTCATGATGTATGGTCTCAGGTCGGCCTTTTCAACGCCTTGCAGAGAGCCTGCTCCAGCACCAAAGTTTCGAAGTCGATCTTTGAGCGCCTCAGGTCCGATGACAAAGAGGTTCGCAATCTCTGTCAGAACTTCCAAACTTGGCTGGAACGACGGAGGTAGATCCCAGGAACGCAAAAGCTCGATATACTTCGTAATATCCTTTGAGACGACAAGAGCTCCTGTAAGCGAGACAGGGTATGACTTGAAGTGCGTCAGAAGAAGTGAGCGCAGTCCGATGGCTAGTTCCAGAGAGAACGAGTCCAGCACACGGCCAGACAGCGACGCCTTCGCTCGCGAGTGAAGGCGATTAAGAAATGTGTATATTGATTGACACGTAGATGTTTGAAGTTGGTCCAGCTGTAGAGTAGCGTCGTCTTTTGGCTTAAAGTCCGTTTTTCGCTGATTCGAAAGAAGCCGGTGAGTCCACGAGATTGCTACGTCTATCGTCTTTTGCAGAACAGCATCAATCTTGCTTTCCATTCTGTCAACAAAATTGTTGGTCTGCTTCTCCAAGTCCCTGCGGATGGTAAGATTGCTCGCTGCCAAAGGCAGGAGCAGCATCTGGATTGTTGTAAGCATGAGATGCAGTACGCTGACCGCGGTGCGAAGGTCGGTGATATAGCTCAAGTCAGGCTCCGTCTTGGTGTTCGTCTCCGCCGCAGTGGCTGAGTCGATAGCTGCATCTAGCGCAGTCTCTAGGTAGATCTCACCCATGTGTGTGATTAAGAGGTGAAGGAGTTCGCGAATCTCCTTAGGAGTTTCATTGCCTCCACCAGCCAATTCCAGCCCCCGACCGACACCTTCCGCCAACCACTTGAGCATTCGTTTCGTGAATGGCAAGCTGAGCTGTCCGTCTTCATCAGTGACGTCCACATCATGAGGTGCCGCATGATCCTTGGCGTGGTGAAGGCCAGCGATGCGCATGAGCATTGCTTTTTGACCGGGCTGCAAGTCCGCACTATCCAGCCGCTCAGAATAAGCATCGCGTGCGCTGCTGATGAACTCCTTGCTGCGAGCAGAGATGGCTCCTAAGTAAGTAGTCGTTTGCACAGAAACCTTCCGTCGTCGAGAATGATAAAGCGTAAACTTGAACAGCAGACCTTCGAAAAGTTCGCCGAGATTGCGCTTCTCTCGCTCAATATAACTAGTGCCGGTGAAGTATGGTACGAAAAGCTCGTCAAGTTGCTGGTCAAGGACGGCCGCACTGACAGATGACACAGGCTCGGGATGATCAGTAAGTCCATGTGCTTTGAGATCTTCCACCAAAGCTGCGATGTAAGATCTGGAGGCTTGCAAGGAGCGAAGGAATGCCAGTGAGGAGATGCTGTCGGCTTTATTAAGCACCATCTCTAACCGTTGCTGGATCGACTGTTGAAAGACTCGCTGGAGGAAGCGAGCGAGAACTTCCTCGTAGTAAGGGAATGCGCGTTTAATGATGAAGCTTTCCTCCTGAACGACCACTTTGACTTCGTCAATCAGAGACTGCAAGCTTGGCTCTACACCCGGTGGTTCTGTGTCTGGATCTGCCAGTCTCTCCCATGTATCGTTGTCGACCACTAATTCCTCTGTGACGAGCTGGGATCTGTCGATGAAGAATTGATGCTGATTAACGAATAGCGATATGACAGAGTTGCCATCGCCGAAATCCTGAAGCGCTACTGCACACTCCCTCATGCCATCAAAGTTCTGCCTTCGATAGAATTCGTCGAATGATTTCAACAAGTCCTTCTCAAGCATTTCCAGGAACTTTTCTATAATTTCTCGCGGCTGGTTGCCATTCCTCCCTCTTCGTATGCTGCCCGTAGGAGAATCTGTCTCGTTGCTCCCATTGATGCCATTTGCGATATGATGTCCATTTGTTTTGGGCGCTGTTCCATTCTGCGCCTCAATGCCTCCATCCAGCCTTTGCGATATCTTGAGCAACTGACGAGCTATGTGCGCACACCGAACCTTGCCCTCGCCGCCGCCCGTCTTACGAACATCATCCAGGCTCGACAAGTCGCCTCGCTCGCTGACTTCCAGCCAGCACTGCAGAATGAATTTAGCATCCTGAGCGCGCTGTCGTTGTCTGTCCAGCTCTTCTAAGCGCTCTCCAATGCGCATCGCAGCATTTCCGCCAGCATCGCCATCACCATCTAGTGTCCTCTCCAGCCGGTGGAAGGAAGCGATCGCACGCTCAAGCTCTTGCTCGCGTGATTTGATATTGCCATTGTGCTGGTTCTCGGCCCTCCGCACACCCGCCCCCAAGTCATTCTCACGCTCCTGAAGATCCTCACTCAGCGTCTTCAGCCTATTCAACGCATGTTCGAAAGTCCGGATGAGAGGCTTGGGATCGAATGCCTGGCTCGACTGCGCGGCTGCAGAGGTAGGCGCAGACCTTCGGGCCGGAACGGCAGCATCTGATAGCGACTCGACAAAATCTTTGACAATGAAGTCTTTGCTACTAAATGTGTCGAGATTGAAGACCTGGGTCTGCCGGATCGATTGGAGCGTCGCCGGTCGGGATGAGAAGCCAGACATTAACGAGGCAGCGTCCGGGCTGCCTACGCGCGACATCACGAGTTTGTCGCATTCATTAGTCGTTCGGATTCTCCTGTGCGATGTCGACTGATCATTGTCCCCTAACTAGCCCTAATGTCTGGGAGGTACACTGCGATGTCAGTTCAAGACTGGCCAAGCAACAGCAGCAGCGGCAGCAGCAGTAGCGACAAGTACTGTAAGCTACCTCGCCAGATCTGCCGACATTTAGCCGCGGGTCAGCCACAGCATACCAACACACCTTCTCAAGCTCCTCATTATTGTATCAGCCTTGTGTACTGTTTCGGGCTGGTGCTTGCCGTTATCCTGCTACATGGGCAAATCATCTGCACACTTGCGGTCACTGTCACCCAGCCATGTACACATCTTGTCACAGACGCATTTGATATCGCTCGGTCTTGGAGATCGGATCCTTGCGATAGATAGAACTAGCCGGGTTCCGCGAGGTTGCAGTGGTTGCCCTCTAGTAAACCCACCTTCCTTTCCCAGTTGTGATGATCGCTGAGAGGCCAAGGCTTTCGCTTGCACCACTCAACATCGTCATGCAGATGGTATAAGACTGCCTGCATGTCCTCTCACGCGATCAGTCCAGCACAGTGAGTCGGCTTGTCCCTTGCGCGCAAATCGACACCATGGCGCCACTAAAACGCTGGCTTGGCCTTGAACTGCTGCTCTGCTCATCCGCAAATGCACTGGGTTCATCTTTGGGAATTAAGTCTTCGAGGTACGAAAAGAAATCGTTGCTGAGCAAGCGAGACGATATCGATCCTGAGACCCTGTATCCGGCCTACAACTTCTCGGTGCCAGTCGACCATTTCCACAATGAATCGCAATACGAGCCGCACAGCAATGCTACCTTTCCGCTGCGGTACTGGTTCGACGCATCGCATTACAAGAAAGGCGGTCCTGTCTTCGTGCTTCAGTCTGGAGAGACCTCTGGAGTTGGACGACTGCCGTTTTTGCAGAAAGGTATGGTGCCGATCATTCTTTGCAGACTTTATAGGCTGACGATCTGCTTCCAGGCATTGTATCAATCATCACTAAAGCCACGAACGGCATTGGAGTAATCCTGGAGCATCGCTACTACGGCACGTCTTGGCCTGTCCCGGATCTATCGACTGAGAACTTCAGGTTTCTCACCACAGCGCAAGCAATGGCTGATGAGGCATACTTTGCACAGAACATCAAGTTTCCCGGTCTCGAAGAACACGGCGATCTGACATCCAAGAGCACAGCTTGGATATCCTACGGCGGGTCTTACGCGGGTGCTTTCAGTGCTTTCCTTCGCGTACAGTATCCCAATGTGTTCTGGGGGTCGATATCCAGTTCCGGTGTCACCAAAGCCATATGGGACTATTGGCAGTATTTCCAGCCGATTGCCGAGAAAGCTCCCCAGGACTGTATTTCTGCGCAGAGGCTTCTAATAGATGTTGTCGACAGCATTCTGATTGACAAAAACAACACCGATCTTCCTTTGGAGCTCAAAAGCGTGTTCGGTCTCGAGAATGTTACTTACCTCACTGACTTCGCAAATGTTCTGATCAACCCACTTGGCTACTGGCAATCACTAAACTGGGTATGTATTACTTTGAAATTTTCGTTCATAATAATTCTAACACATTCTTAGGATCCGGCCATCAGTTCCAACGAATTCTACAATTACTGTGATAACATCACATCTTCGGACTTGCTATATCCGGAAATGGACTCTCTCCGTTCAAATGTAACCAGTCTCATAAAACAGGGAGGACGCCACGAGCCAAATGAAACTCTTGTTGGCTCTATGCTCAACGCCATTGGCTACTTCAACCTGACCGCAGTTGACGACTGCGCAAGCCAGAATATGACTCAAGACGAATGCTTCGGCAACAATCATAACGAAACTTACCATTCAGTCACATCAATCGAAGACGCCGATTGGAAGAGTTGGCCGTATCAGTATTGCACGGAATGGGGCTACCTACAAACGGGGAACACTCCTGAGGGTGAGCTCCCATTGATCTCAAGGACTTTGGATCTGGACTATCAAAGCCTTATATGCCGGTTGTCCTTCAATATAACCGAGCCAGCCGATGTGGAAGTCATCAATAAATATGGTGGATACGACATCTCGTATCCTCGACTTGCTATAGTCGATGGTGACTGGGACCCATGGAAGCCGGCTACGCCACATGCTTTTGAGTAAGTTCAGAAAATCTAGGTCCTCAATGTAAAGCTGACTGAGTATCGCAGATTTGGTGCGAAAGATCGCAGTAGTACTGCTTCAGAGCCTTTCATCCTGATACCTGAGGCTGTTCATCACTGGGACGAGAATGGCCTGTTTCCAAATGAGACGACTGCAGAACTGCCACCGCCCAGGATTGTTAACGTTCAAGCTGAACTAGTGCAAGCTGTACAGTCATGGATGCTCGAATGGGATCAAAAGTGTCTGAAAGAAGGCGGTTGCTCGTGAGTTTTGTGGTAACCACGCATCGAAGATGCACACACTGATCAATCTGGAAAGGAACCATTACGACTTGTGATGATGAGACGAACTCATGACAACGAAAGGCATATAGCATGCATTCAATCAACTATACAGTATCCTAGAAAATTCATTAGACGAGCAATTTGCACGCAGTCAAAGAGCAGTAGGCCCGTCCCTATCGGCTCACTTTCCAGCAACGTCTCCACGTGGCGAACCATATATATCCCAAAAGAACTGCAGCTGTACAAGTCCCGCGGCTGCAACAACGTCATTTAAGGTGGAAGATACATGATCATCATGCATAAGGACAGACGGCCCGTACCTTAGCATGCGATCGAGCCTCATCGAAGTGTCTTTCGCAGAAGATAATTTGCCTCTTAAGCAGCCAGGTACGGTGTTGCCGAACACTCAACCCAAAAAGAGCTGTGCTGTTGACTTGTGACGAAATTGTTGAACGACGTCAGAGGTCCGCGATTTGAAATCGAACAGATATACTATTGACTGTGGTAAATTGTCTCTGTGAGTTGAACTTGAATCTACTCTTTCCTTATCTCTGGTTCCGTATCAATTTTCGCCAAAGTCAAAGACACATCTCATTAAAGCACAATGGCCGAGCAAAAGTTCGAAGGATGGGTTGGCCTCGACGCCGACAGTGCCAATGGCAACATGAAATGGCAAACATACGAGGCAAAGACCTGGGAAGAAGAGGATGTTGACATTGAGATCTCTCACTGCGGTGTGTGCGGGTCAGATCTTCACACGCTCAGATCTGGTTGGGGTGAGCAGATATCGAATGTGCCTCTCTGGCTGCCAGCATTGACGTGGTGAACAGGAGAGACGCCATACCCAGCTGTTGTTGGACATGAGATCGTCGGCAAAGCCATTCGTGTCGGAAAGAATGTGAAGAAGAATATCAAAGTCGGGGACCGAGTTGGTGTTGGTGCACAGAGCAAATCTTGCTTGAAGTAAGTGGCCTACATTTCCAACTCATCCTGAGCAATCGACTGACCGGAGAGCGATATAGGCCGGACTGCGAAATGTGTTCGAACGATATCGAGAACCATTGCACCAACGACTTCGTCGGGACTTACGGTGCCAAGTATAAGGACGGCAAGACTGCTCAGGGAGGATACGCCAAATTCTGGAGAGGAAACAGCCATTTCGTTTCCAACGTTCCTGATGGTGTGCCTAGTGAGATGGCAGCTCCTATGCTGTGCGGTGGAGTAACAACATATTCGCCTTTGAAGCAGAACGGTTGCGGGCCTGGCAAGAAAGTAGGCATCGTTGGAATCGGTGGTCTGGGCCACTTCGGTCTTCTCTGGTAAATCCCAGATCCTTTCGTCGCAAAGGTTTCAAGTGCTGACATTGTGTTGCAGGGCGAAGGCACTTGGTGCAGACAAAGTCTACGCCATCTCTCGGAGCAGATCCAAGGAGGAAGATGCACGCAAGCTCGGTGCAGATGAGTTCATCGCTACTGATGAAGAGGGCGCCCTTGAGAAGAATGCTGGCAAGCTTGACTTGATCATTTCCACAGTGTCGAGTCCCAAGATGCCGCTTGGAGGATATTGTAAGTGCTGAAGCGTGACAATCTGCTCGGAGCATCGCTAACAATCTCATAGTGGGCCTGCTTGGCTTCAAGGGTGTGTTCGTGCAACTCGGACTTCCAGAAGACCCATTGCCATCGTATATGGCCGCAGCTCTTATCATGAAGGGTGTCAGCATGACCGGTAGCTTGATCGGCTCGCCTAAGGAGATTGAAGAGATGCTGCAGCTCGCTGCTGATAAGAAGGTTGCTGCGTGGATTCAGGAAAGACCAATGAAGGATGCAAACCAAGTCATCCAGGACTTTGAGGCCGGCAAGCCAAGGTACCGATACTGCCTGGTCAACTAGACCATTCAACCTGATGTATATTATGACTCTTCATGAGCAGATGATGAATAGAGGTTTAGAATAATTCACTGGACTTCCGAACCCAGCTTGTAACCAATGATTGCGGAAGTGAGCGTGACTGCGGCATATCTGATGAGAGACGATGTGACCATTAAGAATCGGGTTTGAAATGCAGCATGTGCACTGAATTGAAGATGAGATGTGAAGAGGAGAGAGAAGCTTTGGTAGCACCGGCTCCATCTCAAGCCGGAGTTGCCCCCACCACCACTGCCGAATCTCTCACACGAGTTGAGATTCGATTCTCCTCAGGACTTGACCGATTACCCCGCTAGCCGGTCGAGCTACGGGTGCCCGTGCGCCCTACCCGATTAGTCGGCTACTCCTACCTATATACTGTACCTTACTTTAGATATCGTAGCTACGAGGCCGCTTTATATAAGACGTAGTAGTACTTATTCCTTTACTTTAGCTTTATATATTCTTTTATATACCTTTATATATAACCGTTACTTTAATATTACTACCTACTAGAAGCTTCTTATACTATACGGGCTACGAGGTAGGCCTATAAAAGTTGCTACTATAGCTAGCTAGCTCTTAGATTTTTTATTAACCTCTAATACTACTACCTACCTTATCTTATATAAACTACTCTTTCTCTCTACCTCTTCTAATACTCTCTTTACCCCTATCCGCCTTATATAAGCTACTATATCTTAGGCCTATACTAACGCTTAGAACACTAAGTATACCCGCGTCCTTACTAACCTAAATACTACTACTAAGTAAGTCTTTCGCCTCTTATAAGCTAATATACTACTTCGTATCTAACGAGTTATAGCGAGCGCGTCTATATATAGGTCTACCGTAACTACTACGCTCCTAGCTTCTACTAGGGCGCGACTTATTAGAGTATACTAAACTCTAATCCGTCTACTATAAACTTAGAGGCTAAGTTACGTAATATCTTCTTCTATAGCCTAAACTAGTATACTATTATAAAGTACTATATCTACTTCTACTATAATACGCCTATACTATAGCTGCCTATTATAAATAACGAGCCTAAGGAGCGCTACGCCTACGGCTACCTCTACTTATATACTATACTCGAGGAGTAGCTCAAGTAGAAGAATTTATAGAATAGTACTAATATAAGCTACTTCGTATTAGATGTATTAAGCCTTTCTAACTATTCGTATAGCGCGTATTAGGTTTCGAGAACTATAAGATCGTAGTAGACGTATTTAAGAATATCCTTAGTAAGTAGATCTAGTAGAAGGTACGTATTATACGAAGTAGTACTACTTCGCCTTATATAAGCTAACCTTTAATAGATAGTCGACTACGACGTCTATATTACGGAGGTTCGCAACTACTGCTAGAATACCCGCCGCAACTATAGTATCTATACTAATCTATAGGGTTAGGCCTACTCGCCTTATACAAGCTATATATAAGCTAGCTCCCTACGAGCTACTCCGTATACTATAACTTACTTTTACTA
>KZ107395.1:34069-51056 GCA_000504365.2 Pseudocercospora pini-densiflorae CBS 125139 | reverse complement strand
ATTAGAGGATGTTTACCACCTCAAACTGCAAAACCAGTAGCGTCTCGGGGCAGACGGACACTGTAAGCCACTCGAAGGTTGTTTTCAGAGCCCGATATCAAAAACCGAAGATCTGAACCGTGCAGAATAAGAAGCAGTCTAGCAACGACGGGGCTAAGGAACGGAGTATCTCCGAATAGACAGAGATCTAGTGTAACGGCTCACAAATCGCAAGAGGCCACCACCAGGTGGTAGCAAGATTCAGAATGATTTAGCTTACGGAAGAGCCGTCGTAATTTCCGGACCTGAAGAGGTTTAGCTCCCTCACTTGTGCAGAGGCAGCATAACTTTGCCTTCAACCAGGCGCCTTAGGGCGCTTTTGAGTAGACCTATCAGACTGTCTCCTTTGTGGCCTGTCCGATGGTAAACATCCTCTATTGCCAGGCATTCGGTTGTAAGCTCCAAACATCGAGCTGCACCTTCAATCGGCCGACGGCTGGATGCGCGCCGCATGCCGTGCCATAGGTCATCGTAGTGCCAACCACCATGATATGCTGCAGGAACCGCAACCCTCGTCCCTGTCAAGCTCCTACTGCACTTTGGCTTGCACGAGCCTGCATCAGGCATCGAGCTTGCGCTTGTCTGTGACCGCATCGTGCAATTCGCCGGTCTCTGCCGAAGGTCATTGCGCACTATGGTCGCAGCTAGGAGTTATTAGCATCAACGTCTCGCGCTTCCGCTCGTTCATATTGCGTCCTTTTATGAAACAGAGGTCGCTGCCAATGCTTTCCACTAGAGCTCGGGACACACTGATGAGTCGTCCATATAGCTCCTCATACCACCTAGCATAGTCCTCTCTCTGGTCACCACCAAACACAACATACCATAGCACACTTCGCCGGATTCACTGGACGGCGAACACATTTCAGGCCTCAACTACTGCATTCGACTACGGCCACTAGTCACTAAATCTCCCTGGTTCATCTCCCTCCAGCTCTCCACATGACGTGCGTTCTTCCCCCAACTCCTTCCTGGCACCATTTCAACGACCATCTCCCATGGTTACCAATGAATCCTGACACGGCGTCTTCGCAACCGTCGCTGGATCGCGCACCATCGCAAGGCTATGTGTCTCCGGGGTCAGAGACCCGAAAATCTTCCACCAGCTCCGGAAAGAAACGAGCATCTCGCGCTGGTACAAGGAGCGTAACGACTCTATCTGCAGCTCAGCTCGAACGGAAACGTGCCAATGACAGAGAAGCCCAGCGAGCGATCCGGCAACGGACCAAAGACCATATTGATCACCTCGAGAGGACCGTCAATGATCTACGAGGAAGCCAGGAGCAAAGTGAGAAGATAGCTCATGCAACCCAACAAAGGAATCGTGAGCTCGAGGATGAAAATGCTTACCTTCGAAGTAAGCTCAACGAAGCAGGCTTCAACATGAACCTTATGGCAGACAGTAAGTAAACACAACTATCATCACATCGATCCAGGCATCTGATGAAAGACGATAGACCAGCGCTCATCAGAATCTACCATGCTCTCAGTGCCATCGACGTCCCCAGGAACAGCTTCCGGTTCCAGTATACCTAGACCTGGGTCGAGCTCAACACCCAGTAATCATTCCGTAACCACACAATCGTCAGGATCGCGACACGGGTCGTGGCAACATCAACCCGGATTTGTGGGTACTGCAATGGGCCTTCCCAGCGCCGCTGCAGTTGCCAATGCGCCCAACATGACCACATGGAGATCGCACGATAGTGCTCAGAGCCTACAAACACCAGGAGGGAGCATACAGGACCCATTGCAGGCCCAGACCGGCGCACCATACCACCACGGGGAGTATGCGAATCCATCATCATACCAGTATGTCAGCCAGGATCAGCAACGCCCACAGTATGAGACTGCACCGGCGCACCAGCAACCAAACTACCAATCTTCGGCGGTTCAGCCATACGGTGCTTCTGCAGCGCCTCAGCCGTCCACGTACCAAACAGGTCTGACCCCGCAGAGTGAATTTCCCAGCTTGTCTGTATCCACAAGTCCAAGCACATATGCACAGCCGAGCTTTCAGCAGCCAGCATCATTCCAAGTGTCGCCGCTGCAGGTTCCAGCAAGCGCGACAGAGTATACTTCTCCGCACGGACAGATGCAGCCACCACCGCTTCCCAATCCCTCATTTCATCCAAGTGGCAGCGAACAGAACTACGGTCCCGGCCAAGCAGCTCCTCCAATGCAATACCGAGATGAAAATGCCAGCCGCTCCTACTCGCTCAGTCACTATCCAACAGCCTAGGCCCCGCTGTCACCTTAACCCTGCAGGAGGGTCCAACGGGCATCATGCTGGCATCTAGTGCCCAACCAAAACGGACATCTACTTGCCGAAGACTTAGTAGCGAAACGACCTCTCCCGAGCTGTCGACCTAAGCGATGCCATGATTGAGGCAATCTTACACTGGAACGCGCATCTCAATGCTCCGCTAAGAAAGCATGGGCACGGTCCATCCGGATATGGACTTCTCAGTCACATTGGCGTGTTAGCTTACAGCGCCAGGATTGCATACAGCATTTTTACCTGGCTCGTAACCTATCCCAATGTCTGCACGGCATGCAGTCCCCCGCGCAGGACGCAGCCTCTCCGAACAGCCAGGTTGTCACAACGGCGAAACAGAAGCAGCCCAGCAGCGACGACGATCGTGATAGTCCGCAGTGCGAGCTGCGATGTCGAACTCTATCAGGACTGGGTCTGCCCTGTACGGTCGAGTGAAGCGACACGCGGGCCCGGGCTGTAGGCCCCGAACATCTTCCGCATTTAGCGTTCCCGCCGGGATCTGCAGTGGTCAGGCGCTGAAAGTCTATCCGTCGAACTCTATCTTGGACGCTGGTGCATTTCTCCACATTGTAGCCAAGCTGACCTACGCCTCTGCCAACATGTGGAATGCCCTCACTGGACTTCCTTTTGGCTGGCCACTATGCGACGACCCGAAGAGCATTCGCTTGCTCATTACGATGACGAATTATTAAAAGCACGACAGACGGCGGTGTTTCCTCTTGTATCAATATCTCCTTGTGTATTGTGTTGCGCATTAATGGGTTACTGCGGCGTTGACATCAAGACGGCATGAAACTGAGACAGTACCAGCTTCCACAGGCGGGGTTAATCAGATGATATTTTATTACTATCGCTACGCGCTATGTACTATCTAATGCTACCAGATCAGGATACCATTGCTGTTACTATCGCTAAACTTTCTCACTGCTATACACTTCGTATGGCCTATCTTGGTAAACGAGGTGTTGAGTTCGAACTGACAGCGCACGTTTGATGACGTTCTAGTTTGAGCCGCGACACCGCAAGGAGCACGCAATTCTATCTTGCAAAGTTCGACGGACACTGCGAAGTTTCTATGAGCCGCGTTGGAAGCCTAGTAAACACCGGCGGGCGCCACATCATGGTGTTTTTGGGGGCTGGAGAGGTGATTGATGTTCCGGACTGTACTCCGAATCCAGGCATTGTGAGAAAAGACACCGTCTCAACACCATCAACCTTCTCATCCACTATTACAAAGCTGATTGCGATTTGAACAGGTCAAAGAGGAATGTGCTGCTCGGAGGAAGAACCAAAATGTCAAATAGATCTATCGGGTCATTCCCGTCGACGATAGAGCATTCATTGGCCAAGTATCTACCATCAATGCGCTTCTATCGCACGTGCGCCGCTTGGTACGTTTGCCTTGTCTGGTACGGTAGCGAGCTGCCGCTCCTTATCGGCAGCTTCTTTGGCATGCTGCTCACGCAATTGCTTCAGCAGTTCCGGGTACCACCTCTCACCCACATCCTGATGCGACTTTATTCTGTTCATGAGAGTCGCTTCTCCCAAATGGTTCCACCTTCCTTTTACGAATGTGAACTCCACATCATCTCGACGACCATTTTGCTCTGCCAGAATCTCTTTGCGTAGAGCTCGTACATGATCGGGAACATTCATTGACTCAAACTTCGCATCATAGGATACACCTTGAAAGAAGGGAATGGAAAATCGCGCACCAGATCCAGCGGCGGGCGATAAGACGCGATGGGTTGTGCTTGCACAAACACCTCCTGTGAGTGCTTCCAGCCCTTGGCCGATTGCGACAACTAGAGTACCTTTGATGGGTGGACCTAGTATAGATGGTCAGCCCTGTGGTCTGGACCCCTATGTGGGGAGCATAGCTTGGTCGTGGGATGCTTGCTTACAATCAATCCATTCACCTTGTGTATTCTGGGCCTGCAGACCTTTGTGATTCGAAGCTTGAAGGAGATATGAGGTCAACATAGAGTCTTTGTGTGGTCCCACACCCTGTCCAACTCCACTGCCATTGTCAGGATATTTGACTATCTTCAACTTGTGTTGCTGGCCTTTATCGAAGAAGTCATCGAAAGCATTGGCTGGCAACTCGATCGCTTCAGCTATCAGGGATGTAAAGAAGATCGAAATATCACTCATGCGTTGCATGTAATCTTCAAAGACTGATCTGAAGTCTGGCAAGGCTTTCTCGTTCGGCCATTGATTCGGACCAAATAGATTGTAGTACAAGGGATCTTGCTCGGTACGCAAAGCATGAGGTGTGCCCAAATCAAGCTGCTCTCTCCAGTCTGCCTTGAAGGCTGTGATTTCATTTCCGAGCTATATGTTTTGCCATCAGCACATTGCCTTTGACCTAGCAAGGGATCTGAAACGTACACGGGAGTATCCCAAGAAGCTCGGCTCATTCTTCATTTCAATAGCAAGCTTGTCGTCTTCCGGCAGTTCGAAGAACTTGATACCTTGTTCAGAGACTCGGTCCAGTGTTTCCTGCTCTATCCCAGTATTCTTGATATAGAGAAAGCCCACATTGAGTAGAGCATCGCGGAGCTGTCTGAGGAAGGCAGGCTTGGTCTCCTCACGCCTAGCCTCAGACAGATCCAGTATCGGTATTTCCTTGAAAGCCATCTCTTTCGCTATCGCAGTGTGATATGGTGGAGGAGTCTTGATGTCGTCTTCGGCAGTCTTGATGACTCGCGCGAACGGAACTCTGTCGCAGAAGGCAATATACGGTGCAGAACGCTCAGAGATCAGGACTAGGTAACGAGAGAGTATGCGATCACTGCTGCCAGCGTGGTAGCTTTTATCACACTCATAAACACAATTGCTCCTAGTAGAAGAATCTCCATGGTATTTCGCGGTATTCTGCTGCCAGGGCAGAGAGGTCAACGGCCTCTATACCAAGTGGGGTAAGCACAAGGTGAGGTGCTCGGATGACGACAATGTTCACGTGACTTCGTGATACTGAATTCTTGTCCAAGATTCAATCCCTGTGAACAACCAGGTTGAACTTCAGGTCCAAGTATGCAGCCGTACGGCGGATACGACGGATGATGCGCTGTGCAGTGTTGTGCAGCGGTGTGTGCTAGCCACGCTCACCTCCATTGTGTTCCTTCTGTTAAGACAGCGAACCCCTGTCACGAGAGATCTCCAACATCTCCGAAGAATGTGCGTGAAAGGCCCTAATGTGCTATGGCGACAGAATGAAGTTGGCGCCGATTCTAGTTCCAAGGCCACAGACTGTCCGGCTGTCCCAGATTTGCGCCAGGCTTGTGTGTGGAGAATGCCAGTTGAAACAGTTCTTTGAAGTTTTGGATAACTTCCAAGTTCCGGCATGCTGCCGATTCTTCGGGCCAGACGGTGCATCCTTGGGCAACCCGGATCCGTGATACTCACTTCACTTGTCCTGGTTCTTGGAATCCCACACGCGCGAGACGCGCAACCGGTTTCTTCACCTCATGTAACAGCTTGAGAAGTGATCCCTGCGTACACAGAGCCATTGGCCTACTCAAACATGAGCGATGCTGGCGCGGGTCAGAGTGGCTTCGCATTGCATGCAGCTAACAACGTGGTCTCGTCCATACGACCTTCGACTTTGGGCTGCGCTGGACACTACGAGCCGCTGAGCTGATCCCTGAGCCGCTGAGGATACGCAATGGCGAATTGTGCCTTACCATCAGCACCAGCAGAGTAGAAACCCACTCACTTGCAACACTACGCTTGGATGCTGTCGGCTGGAGGGACCGGGCGAGAATGACGAAAGGGGAAGTCCGGCCTGTCGCTTCGGAGTAAAGATCGGGCAGTGAATCTTCTATCCGGGCAGATCTTTGCCCTCCGAGGCTTTGGCGCCATCCCTTTACTAGTCCCGTAGGTAGAAGGTTCAGCTAAACTAGGGTTTCCGGTCGCGTAGAGTTCTAATCGCCTAACAAATATAGTATATACGCGAACCGCTATAGATTACTAATTAGTACCCTCTACTAAGTAAAATTACTTATAGTAATAATAAAAGTTAAGTAGCTACCTATTCGAGAGCCTATCTAGACCGCTAGTAAGGGTAATCTTAGGGTAGATTTAAACGTTAGTTCTACTATAGATAGTATTAGTTAGTAATAGCTATAATACCTATATATACGCCTATATATATAAAGCCGCTAGTAAGGTTACTAACTAAGTAAAGGAATATAGAGATACTACGACTATAGAGCTAGAGTCCTCGCTAGTACTACTATCTATACTAAAGCTAGAGATTAAGTCGCTACTACTAGTAAGAGTTAAGATAGTAAGGTCTCTTTAAAGTACTATAATACTACTAAAGAAGAAGTTTAAGAAGTCTATATCTACGCTAGATCTAGTCTCGAGCCCTCCGAGTATTATAGAAATTAAGAGACTATAGAAGATTAAATTTCGAGAGTTTATATAGCTACGGCTATAAGTAATATATCTCGAGACTTATATAGATACTTTATATATATTCTTAAAGTACTTTAGATATAATAGATATAGAGATATATCTAAGATATATAAGCTATATAATAAGTAAGTATTAGTAGAGGTTACGGAGTATCTATAGATATCCTTCTTCGCTCGAGATAGACTAGTAAATCGAGGTAATAGTACTAGCTATATTTATACTCTTTATATAGAGCCTAACTAGGTCTATAATCTTTATAATACTTCTATATCTTATAGAAGGACTACGACTTAATATTAAGCGTAGTATTAGTAAAGTTATATAGATCGTAATATTATCTTCTTACTAGTCGACTATCTATAAAGTACTTATAGTCCTTACTAAGATAGAAGCTATCTATTTACGCTTAGATAACTTCGCCTTATTTCTATTAAAAGTATTAAGAAGGGCGTATATAGTACTAGTTATATAAGAAGCCTAGTATAAACCTACTATTACTATCTCTTAGACCTAGACTAGTAGTATTCTTAGATTATTCTATTTCTAATTATTTATAGCCTAGAGTAACTAAACTCTAGCTAAGATATATTCTAAATACCCGCTAGTAGTTAAGATACTCGTCTTTATAGAAGGTAAAGTCGCGGTATAGGATATAGGTACTAATTATAGCTATATCTAGTAGGAAGTAAAATAGTAGATACTACGGCTTAAGAGAGCGATATTATATAGTATAATAGCTTCTTAATTAGTCGTAAATATCGACTCTACCTATCTTATTATTATATAATACCGCCTAGATAGATATATAGTATAGCTAGTTAGCGATAATCTAGTAAGGGTATATATACTTAGTAATAAAGTTGTTCGTAGCCTTCGGCTAGTATCTATATCTCTAGACTCGCTAATACGGTTAATAGCTAGTTATAAGTACTTAGACGAGGTTTCGATCTTACTATAGTATAGCGGCGACGTCGTAATAATATCTAACTATTAGAGTATCGAATACGAAGCGTATTAACTTACGATTAAGTAATATTAATTCGCGGAGGGTTTTTAGAGATAGGTACTAATCCTACTTTAATTCTACTTTACTATCCTTATAGAACTAAGTCTTATAGAATATAGTACCTAACTATAGCTAGAATTTAGAGCTAGTACGTACCGTATCTATCGCTATAATACTATAATATCGTAGTATTCGAAATCGTAGAATATTATTAAATAAGTTATCTATATAATAATAGAAGAAGTAAGTCGTATATAGGAGCTATAGTAATAACTAAAGAACTACCTAGCTAAGCGAGCTTAGTAAGCTAATAAGATTAATCGCTACTAGATCCTAAAGTTAGTTATACTATATATAAGAGGATACTAAATTTAGTAGTTACTTACTTTCTTCTATTTTATTATTACTATTAATAATATTAACTCGAGCTATCTTCTTTATCTAATATTATTTAGTAGCTAGATTATCGTTACTATTTTTACTAGTATCTATACTACTATTTCTATCTTTACTATAAGTCTAGCGAGCTATCTTAGCCTTCGATAGGAATAACTTCTTCTACTCTAACTCGGTATTATAGATAGAAGACCCTTCGTATATAAAAGTATATAGAAGCCTAGCTTAGTCTATACCGAGACTTAGTACTTCTCTTAGGGTATTTAAACCTCTCGTCTCTTTAACCTCTTAGCTAGTTATTCGCGACTTTATAGATATCCTAAATATAAGGTCTCTATTATATTTCGTAAACTATATACTTATAGGATACTACTATATTAGTATTACGTAATCCGCCTACTCGAAGATCGTATTTAAAACTATATCTAATATTCGTATTTAAAAATCGTACTCGCTACGTAATACTATAAGAAGATAGACTTATACTACTTATATTCGTAGAGTATAGTTCTATAAGAAGATAGACTCGCTATACTCGTATTCGTATACTCGTATCCGTATTCGTCTACTTAAAGTCGCGCTATTCTATATAAGATAGATACGCGTTCCGACTCGAATATTTAAGATTCCCTATAGTATATAAAGTAAGTAGGTACTATAGTAAGTATTTAGACTCTTATATCTATTATTTTATTACTATAGTAAATCTCTTACGGCTCCGCTATCCTCTACGTCTAATACGCGAGTCGGTACTTTTTACGTATCTTAAAGATAAGATCTAAGGTAATATATCTAGCGGTTTTCCGACTAACTACTATATCGAAGAAGAAACTACTATTATTAATAAGCTCCTAGAAGAGGAGACTTACCCTAAGCTTCCTTAGACTATCTTTAATCTCTTAGAGATTATCTTAGATAGCTTCGTATATAAGAATAACGCTACTAGCTAATAGGAGATCGCTATCGACTTCGAAGTACTAGATAAGACTAGTACCTCTTAGATAGTAACTTTTCCTCTAAGCGAAGTATAATAGCTAATAGTAGATTAACTAGCTATAATCGTCTCTTAGTAACCTAAGTCTATATATACGATATTCTAGTAACTCGAGGTTGAATTCTAAAATATAATCTACGAATATTCTATACTCTTTAAGGTAAATAAGTATAATAAGAAGAAGTATAAGGAGGTTAATAGTAAGCTAAAGTATATTACTAAGGCCTCGGAGGATCTATAGAAAGAGATAGCCTCTAATAAGAAGATACTTTCTAAGAATCTAGTAATAGCGGATATCGAAAAGTATAAGGGATACTATACTAAATATCGTAACCGATATAAGACTACTAAGGGTATACTAAAGGAGACCTAGTAGAAGCTCTAAGATACGGAAGCTAATACTACTTAATTCTAAATTACCCTAGATATCGCTTTAGATAAGAGCGCTCCTATATAGTAAGATATAACTAATCTTTATACTAAGATTACTTAACTCGAGAATAACCTTACTAAAGCTTAGTATAGCTACTCTTCCTTTTATACTAACTCGAAAGACTACTATTTATCCCTCTCGTAGTCGCTATCGCGTCGTCGCTATAGTAGTCCGTTACTACTACTAGGAGATAACGGTAATTCGAATAACTAGAATAATAGAGGTAAGGGCCCTCTAATCGATCTAATAGAAAGAGATAATAACCCTCCCTCTTCCTCTAATAATAATTCTTCTAATAACGAAGGTAAGAAGTCTAAGAAATCTAAGAAGTCTAAGAAGTCTAAGAAGTCTAAGAAGGGTAAGAAGATTAAGAAGTCGAAGTTAGTAAAGGATTTAGATAGCGATAGCTCTAATAAGGAGGATACTATCGACCCTATTAAGTACAACCCTATCTTATATAATAAGTTTAAGACCTCCCGCGATATCGATAAGCCTACTAAATTTAAGGATAATCGTAACGAGAAGGGTTAGATTATTAGGATTAATCTAGATACCTAGTATATAGCTCTTAGTACTAAGCTTAGAGTTACTCGATTCCGCGATATATCGTTAGTATTACGCTTTATCTACGGCTATACTAACCCTAATAGCCTTATATATAAGATACTTAAGCTATATATTCTAATAGTCCTATTATATAAGGACCTAACTACTTTATCTAAGCTATTTAAATCCGTTCGAGAGATATTCGACTTTATAGATAAGTACTTTATAGAGTACGACTATATCGAGAAGGCTTAAGATTCGATAGTTCTAAGAACTTTAGCTCCTTCTATACGAAGTATTAGTAGTACGCCGCTCGTATCCCCTTATTAGACGATATCTATAGTAAGAAGCTAGCTATACGCTATCTCGAGAAGAAGCTTAACTTTAAATACTATATCCGTCTCGCTATAGAGCGATACGATAATAAGAATAAGCTTATAAAGCTATACTAGGATATCGAGTATAAGCTTAAGCGCTTAGAAATCGACTTCCCTTATAAGCTATCTACTAATAACGCTACTAAGAAAGTAGTAGAGGTAGCTAAGAAGGCTACTAATATAGTAAAGAAGAATACTATAAATACTCTACTAGCTACTAGTATAGTAGTAACTACTCTACTATCTAGTACCGCTATAGCTATATATATAGTAATTATATCGACCGTTTCTACTAATACTCCTCGTAGCTACTCGCCTAATATAGGTAAGCTATTAAAGCTATAGAATAAGCGTCTAGATAAGTTTAAGAATCTAGAGCCTATAACTACGGAAATACGTACTTAGTTAGTAACCTCTAGTACGTATATTCGCTACTACTACTAAGGATACTCTACTAGTAAAGTAGCCTACCTACTCGACGAGTATAAGTACCCTTCTATATACTAATTAGATACTTCTAGTAATAGCTAGGGAAATACTTAGACTATTACTTAAGCGTAATAAGTAATAGTCTAATACTAGATATATTATTACTATCCCCTTTATATAAACTTAAAGTACTCTCGTTAAAAGTATCTATAGAAGAATCTAATAGTAATACTTTACTTTCTTCTATTTCTCCTTACTTTATAGTTCCTAGTAAAATTAGATAGCGAACGGCTAATATATAAGCTACTAAGCTCTTCCTAGACGATAGCGCTAACGTAGAATATATCCGAAAATCCTTTATATATAAAAATAATATCTGTACCTCTATAATATTCCTAATATCGCTAGGCCTTATAGATAGAAGCTTTTTATAGAAGCTTATTAGAGAGGTCTATATAGTAAATATTAATATTAGAGGGTATACTAAGTAAATCTACTACTATATTACTAAAGACCTAGATTATAATATAGTTCTAGGCTTCGGATAGTATACTAAATACTAACTAAAGAAGGACTAGTAAAACTAAGTCCTAATATTTAACGACCCTATCTATAAACTATACTCTTAGTACCCTAAGATTATTTTAGTCCCTATAATTCCTTTATATTCGTAAAAGGTACGAACTCCTCGATATTAGGACTTCCTACTACGACTAGATATTATAGGGAAAGAAGTACCTTAGCCGCTAGTTATTAGTACTAAATAGATTAGTAATCGCGTTTAGGAAATTAACTTAGTAACCTTAAGAAGGTTAAGCCTCGAAGAAGGTACTAAGATCTATACGATATAGATTAACCTAAACGAAACGTATATAGTAAAGTCTACTATAGATCTAGTAACTATATACGCCCTATTAGCTTACGCTATAACGGTACGGCCTATCTATTCTAGAAATATAGCCTTCGCGTACGCTATATATATCTTAGTCGCTAAGTAAGGCGCTATCTAGCTAAATAATTACGCTATATTAGTATCTAACTATAAGAAGTTTATAGCTAAGACTAAAGCGGATCCTAATAATCTCTAAGAAGTCCTTTAGAAGCTTCCTAAGAGATATTATTATTTAGCGTAGTTATTCGTTTAAAGGGAAGTATCGAAGCTTTCTCTATATCGCTCTAGCCTTAATTATAAAATTAATACTAAGAGTAATCCTCCGTATAAACGACTATACCCGCTATTAGTAATAGAAAACGAGATCGTAAAGAAGTAGCTTAATAATTAGCTCGTAAAGAGAAATATATAATATAGTAACTTACTAGTAGCTTCGCCTATTATAATCGTTAAGAAGCCTAGTAGAGGGCTACGCGTATATATAGACTACCGAGCCCTTAATAAGCTTATAGTTAAGAGTAGGTATCTAATTCCGCTTATCTAGGATACTCTAAATTATATTAGTAGTAAGAAATAGTTTACTAAGCTTAATGTTATTACCGCCTTTAACTATATTTAGATTACGGCTAGTTATAAATAGAAGACTACTTTTACTATCCGATATAGCTAGTTTAAGTATCTTATAATACCCTTTAGGTTATATAACGCTTCTAGTACCTTCTAGTTATATATTAACGATATCCTTCGCGAGTTTCTTAATAACTTTATTTTAGTATATCTTAACAATACTCTAGTCTTCTTAGATAAGGAAGAAGTATACTATTAGTATATCGAGAAGATTATAAGGAAACTCCTAGATACTAGTCTATAACTTAATATCGATAAGTACGAGTTTTACGTTTAGGAAATAAAGTATCTTAGGCTTATTATTAGTAAGTAAGGTATCTATATAGATCCTAAGAAGGTAGCTACTATTTAAGAATAGGAGACGCCGAGGAATATAAAGGACGTCCTCTCTTTCCTAGATTTCGTAAACTTCTATTAAAGGTTTATCTATAACTTCTTCTATATTACGCTTTCTATAACTTAGCTTACCTAAACGAAGGATATACCTAAGTAGGATTAGACTAACTACTATTAGTTAGCTTTTAGGATCTTAAAGAAGGCCTTTATAGAAGCTCTAGTTCTTATATACTTTAAACTAGGATTAGAGATAGTATTAGAAACTAACGCTTCTAACTTCGTTACTACTACTATTCTTTTATAGTATAATAAAGAGAGAATCCTACGATCTATCGCTTTCCTATTAAAGAAGATAAATCTATAAGAATATAACTACGATATTTATAATAAGGAGCTTATAGCTATTATTAAAGCCTTCGAGGAATAGCGCCTAGAGCTAATAGTATATAAGTTCGTAGATAGTACTAAGTTCGAGAACTTACTAGATACTAAAGAAAACCTAATCTTAGTCCTCTCGGATTATAAGAACTTTAAGTATTTTATAACTAGTAAGTAACTTAATCGCTAGTAGGCTAGATAGACTAAGTTCCTTTCCTAGTTCTTCTTTAAGGTCGTATACCGCCCTAGAACGTAAGGGACGAAGCCTAATATCTTAATACGTCGCCCTTAAGATAAGCCGTAAGATAGGTTAGATCCGCGACTAGCTTAGTAGATTCGTATAGTCCTAATACTAGATCGACTAGTCGCTACTATAATTATAGCTACGCCTAACTCTTAGCCTTAATAAGATTCTATATTACTAAGTACTATCTAAAAAGCCTATATAAGCGACGCCGTATAGGAGATAATAGTATAGTTAGTAGAACGTAAACCTATAGCTATCCTTCGTAAATACCGTATAAACGAATAAGATACTATCGAGGTTAGAGGATTAGTCTACCTTAAGAATCGCTACGGAGGGTACTACGTCTTTATCCTACTAGATAATTATAACCTATATAATATAGTTCTACGAGTATACTATAATATATCTAGCGCTAGCTATCCTAGGCGAACTAAGACGTTCGACTTAGTATCTCGAAACTTCGTTTAGCCTAGTATATCGTAATTTGTCTACGAGTATATATAAAGATACTATACTTATCGTATAACGAAGCCGGATTAGACTTAGTACCCTAGTCTCTTATATCTAATACCTATACCCTTTAATCTCTAGGATAAAATCTTAGTCGACTTTATTATATAGCTCCTACTATCCGTAGGATTATATAACGGTTAGATATATAAGAATATATATATAATAACTAACTATATAGTAAAAGGAGCTTACCTACTACTAGTACTATCTATAGAAGCCGAGTATATAGCTTACGTCTTCTTAAAATACTACTATCTATACTATAGTCTTCCTATAGGCTTAACCTCTAACTAAGGACTATAGTAGGTATTAGCTTTCTAGAAGCGCCTATATTAACTATTAGATATAGAATAACGGTTATCTACTACTTTCTATCCTAAGACGGATAGTTAATTAGAAAATACTAATAAGGAAGTCGAGAAGTACGTCTACGCCTATATAAACTACGCCTAAGATAACTAGGTAGACCTCTACCTACTCGCTAAGATAGCGTAGAATAACTATATCTCTAAAGTTACTAGTATATTACTATTCTATATAGAGAAAGGCCGCTACTCTTATATTAATCTTAATCTTAATATTTCTATAAAGCTCTTACTAACTAAGTAATAGTTAGACGTAGTATCCGCTAACTATTTTACTAAGCGTATATTAGAAGTTTACTTATATCTTCGAGAATAACTAAACCTCGCGTAAGTTATATAGACTAATAACGCTAATAAGTATTGTACGCCGACGCCTCGTTATAATATAGGCGATAAGGTATATATTAGTACTATAAACTAGAAAATAACCCGATCCTCGAAGAAGTTCGATATCTATTAGTACGGACTAGTTACTATTATAGATAACCTTAATAGTACCTATAAGGTCGACCTTCCCCTACGTATTTAAGTTTATAACTCTTTCTATCCGCGATATCTACGCCCTTATTATAGTAATTATACTATACGCCTACTACCTCTTAAAGTTATAGGTAAGGATAATCGACTATAAGATAAGTATAAGATAGAGCAGATACTAGACTCTAGAGGAAATAGAAAGAGCTTAAAATATCTAGTTTAGTAGAAGAGGTATTTAGATATAGAGGCGATATAGGAGCCCTCTAAGATAGTAATTAAGAATACTCGAGTATTAGTTATAGACTTTTACTATAATTACTTAAACAAGTCTAAACTAGTAAACTTCTAGCCGCCGAAGGACTAAATACTATACGAGGAAGTAATAGAAGAGACAACGGTTAATACTAGGCCTATTAATACTATTATCGGTAGTAATACTACGACTAGCTTAGCTAATACTTAGTATATCTAAGTTACCTAATCTATAATCTATATAGCTATCTAATCTTCTACGCTCTATAAAGAGGATCTCGTATCTACTTAGAGTAAGTATTATAGTAATACTAGAGTTACTATAATTATAGAAGCGTCTATAAACCTATCTCTATCTTATCGAACTAGCTATATCGCCTTAGATAAGGATACTATATAGAAGGCGCGGCTAGTAAAGAAGATTGTCGCTAATCCTATAACGTTAGTATATACTAGTATATATTTAGAAGATACTAGCGCTACGGAAGGTAAGAATATAGTATAGAATATAATTATAGTTACGCGATTAAAGGAAGGTCTTAAGGATACGACTACTTTAAAGGAGAGAGTAATATTATAAGTAGAAGACCCTTCGTATATAAAAGTACGTAGAAGCCTAGCTCGGCCTATACTAAGCCTTAGTACCTCCCTTAGAATATTTAAACCTCTTGTCCCTTTAACCTCTTAGCTAGTTATTCGCGACTTCGTAGATATCCCGAATATAAGATCTCTATTATACTCGATTAGCTAAATTAGTATCTTAACTAGATCTTTCTACTATTTAATACCCTTAATAACCTTAAATCCCTATTATTTCTTTAGCGACGAGAATAAGAAGTTATATAGATATCTACGCTCGTAGAGAGCGAGAATATAGAAGCTAATTAGGGTTAGTTTACTCTTTATTATTATTATATAGTAAGAACGCTTATAAAACTATACTATTATTTTATCTATACTAATACTAGTCGTAGGTACGATATACTACTTAAAGGCCTTTCTTAGTATACTAGTAAGGTTAATAACCTACTTCTAAGATAGAAATCTACTATTCTTCTTAATAGATTTACTAAACTAAAGTATAGCCTTAATCTATTAAAATCGCGCTTTACTTATAAAGATAGTAATATTATAAAAAGGCTAGTACCTATCCGTATACTAGTAATCGTCTTTATCGTTTATTTATATAGCTAATATATATATTATTAGACCTATAAAAATCCTTATCTCTCTAGTAGTAACTAGTCTCTATTTACGACTCGAAACCTAGATCTCCTCGTAACTATTTATAACTTTCTTAAAGTTACCTTTCTACTCCGTATACTAGTTAGTATATAATACTATTATTTAGAAGATAATTACTAGCTATATAAGATTAAACTACTTTAGTAGTAATTACTAGTCTCTAGAGTCGTAAGTTAATAGTATTCGAGGATTACGATTACTATAGAGATCCTTATTATCTATCTCTTTAAATATCTCCTCGATTAGTAGCTAGATCTATCTTATATATTTAATATCTTCTAATAGATAGTAAGAGTCTAGTTTCTAAGCTTTAGACTAGATAATATCTAGCTTATCTAATACTATATAATAGATACGTCTAAATCTACCGAGTTTAGTTACTATAATTAGTAGCTCGTAGATCTCGTTTATAGTAGATATTTCTATCTTAATTAGAGTCTTAAAGGACGACTTTACTATAGCTTTATATATCTAATAAGAAGATAAGAACTCGGCTTCTATACTATTATCTTTACTATTAGGAAATATATAGTTAGAGTCTACTTTATATACGCTAAATAGGCTATTAGTATTAGGTATTAGATCGCTATAATCGTACGTCTCGTTATTAAGTAGGTCCGTAATATCTATAGCGATTAATAATATCTTAATAGTTTAAATAACGGCCTATACTAATAAATATAGGTATTACGAGCGATAGCGACGTAGAAACCGAGATCGGACGACCCTGGGTT
>KZ107395.1:0-34042 GCA_000504365.2 Pseudocercospora pini-densiflorae CBS 125139 | reverse complement strand
AAATAACGGCCTATACTAATAAATATAGGTATTACGAGCGATAGCGACGTAGAAACCGAGATCGGACGACCCTGGGTTCTAATAGCTAAGACACGGGCGGGGGATCGAACTCTACACCCAATTTAGGTGGGTGGCGCGATCAGACTTCCCAGCACCCGCCGCTAAGCTCCTAGTTGCGTCTGGGTACGAGTTTTCAAAGGGATAGCCCTACGCGCAGCGCCAAGAAGGGGATCTTCTTCCCAATGGCAGTCGTGGCAGTCCTCAGCGAGCGGGCTCGTGCCGCTCTTTGCACTGGCCAAAAGCGCTTTGGGTTCCGCCAATGCTGAGAGCATAAAAGCTTTGGCAGTACTACGCCATGTGATTCCAATCTACTTCACCTAGTGAGACATTGCCGCCCGACGGGAGGGACCATGGGTCCCGTCAGTGAGCAAAGAGCGGATAACTTTGGAGGTAGCGGTGGCAGGCGACGACGGACACAACTTTGACAGCAAGACACATGCCACCTCGAGCCGTGTATTGCGAGGGCCTTCGCTTTCGGCTCTCGGTTCTGAAAAACGCGCCACGATGTGGTTGTCTTTTGATGATCACAGAGCAGAAGCATTTTCCAGCCACAACGCGCTCAAAGGAATGGATGTCACAAAACTGTTGTGATGTGACTGCTCATCACAACCACATGTCACATGTTCGTAGCAATATGCGGGACATCAACAGCACAACCAGATTGTGGCACGTCCTCTCTCGAACAATGATGAGTGATGAACGACTCCTCTTCCAACGAAAGTCAATTTGGCGAGGCAATGAATCCTCCCGCCAAGCAACACCATGCAACTTGGCGCAGCAAGCCTCAACACTAGGGGTGTCACTTCGCTTGGATAGCAACGCCAAGACCACCAATATACGCGCCGGTTAGTAACGTTGCTATCCGGCCTCAAAGTGTTACTAACGACACCCCTACGAGTCAACACGCCTGTGACGAGACTGTACTGCAAGCTGCAATCGACTGTCCTCACTCTCCTCATCTCTCATCGATTATCGGCCTGAGAGCGTTGGGCAAATTGTCCAGCTCAGCATTGAGTAACACGACAATCTGAGACATAAGCAGTCGCAATGGTGACCAGGAGACGCCATGATCAGCCCGACTAACTCCCACAGGTTTCTGCCTTATGTGTGTCATCTTGGTAGAGCTCCAAGCTCTTGTGATATCGCGGCCGCGCTTCGTCCTCTGCCACCGTGCCACGGCTCCGCATTTCGCGCTTATGAGCACAGCCGTCAACCAAACGTCGAGGCGACCATGCCGGGGCCGCTACCAGAAACGCAATCGAGAGCGCTGGCCTGATGTGGTCAGCGCGTGGATGCCGAGACACTATCTCGCGGACCGGGTTGATGCTTCGCCAGTACCAAAGTCTTGCCTTGGAGCTTCCATAAGGGTTCAACTTCAACTTCACTTTGCAGCTCTGCCTTGACCAATTTGAGCATTGGTCGATGTCATTCAAATCAAAAATGGATTTGCTGACATCCTGCCACAATGACGAGAACGACAATGAGGCATGCAGCCACGCGGTGCCCCTAAACACGCCAGCAGAGAAGATAGGGTCATCGATCGTGCTCACCTGCCTCGAGATACTAGCTCAAAGATGCGGTGCTTTCCAGCCACAATTGACATCAACTTCCCAGAAGGATACGCGAGATACCACGTTCACCTTCTCACTACGTTGATAGGGCCTTTACGAGTATTGAGTTGATTTGGTGACCTCGGTATCTGACACATTTGAAGCTTCCGACTTGCGTCGCAAGACTGTGGGCTCGAAAGCATCGTCGAGAACATCAATAATATCATCAGCACTCGGCTCTGCAACCGCTAGAGTTCTCACTCGCATTGGCCTCGCTTCCAGCGACTTGGCCGTGGAACGGCACTCACCTGTAGCTTCTTTGGTACTGGAAACTTCCATGGGAGTTTTGTGTTGTGCTTCGCAAGTGGAAAGTTCCAGCTGCGATGATGATCGTCGCCATAATGAGTGAGCACTACGCAAATGTTGCAAGAGCTTGGGATCGAGAGACTTCATGCCTTCCCCAGATGCTTTGAGCTTCGTGATTGTGTCTCGTAGGGCTCGAGCGTCTCGTTCAGTAGTCGAAGTTTCGTCGTCTTCGTGATCGAAATGAAGGTCGGCCAGGAAGCATTGCAAAGAAGCTGCATCTGTCGATGCTGAGCAAGCAGACAGCAGACTTCCATTCGATGCGATAAGACTCGGGCACTTGTAGCTGCCCTCGTTGCTCTCTTTCGAAGGCCATTCAAACCTCGCGAAATCTGCCAAGATCTGCTCCTTACCCTCCCTGTCTCTCCCAAATCTTTCGCATTCACCACCACTATGCACACACCACTCCCTCTTCCTCCTCCTTCCTCTCTCAACACTTCCACTATCCCCAAATTCCAAAGAATCAAAAGTATCACCCTTCCCTTTCAAAAGACATGAAGTTGTGAGGTTCCCAGTACAACGAGTCATATCCCAATTCCTTGCTGCAGGAACCCGTTCTTCAATCAATCTGACCTCCTCATCAGCTTCGGCAGTTACAACCTGACTCTGCCACGCAGGTACCCGTTCATCAGCAATTAATTTGAATTCGTGGTCGTTCCGGTCGTTACACGCAGGAACCCGTATTGAATGTTCGGAGCAGTAACTGTTGCCATTGCCTGTGTATAGGATGTCTGGGAGAGAATTACACGAACCCGAGCGATGGTCGTGCCCGGGAGTGACTTCGAGCTCGCCCGTCGCAATTTGACATGTATCGACTTCTGTGAGAGGCGTAGTCGACGGAGATCTCGTCGCATACCTCTTGCCACGGTCTTGATGCCCGACAATGCTCGTGCCGCGCGCGCGAACCAGATTGCCCCCTCCGTACTGCTGACGACTTGCACCTAATCTTCTCGCGAACTGGGAAGCGTCCGTCGCAGTTTGACATGTGTCGACTGATGGCAGCCCAAGGAGGTTGTCAAACTGCCCTGTTCCTTCATCAAGAGAAGATGACAGCTCACAGGAGCCGGCGGTGCTTGTCGCACGACTCTCATCATGGGCGCCATGACATCCAAATTCCCTCGCGCCGCTCGCATATATTAGATGAAGCTGTCGTTCGTTGAATGCATTCGCAGAATGCTCCTTCTCGCTCTTGACAGGTAGACGAACACCAGCCTCACACCAACCAACCTGCTTGAACCCTTGCGACAGACACGCGCACCCGTCACTTACCTCCTCCATCCCCTCGCTGACTACCGTGACGCCGTCTTGTCGACGCCTCTCCATTGCCGACATCGCGAGGAAGCCACAGTCGTCTTCGAATCAAGACCGCGTGTATTCTTGCTGAAGGATACTCAAGCGCGTCTGCAGACAAGTCTTCCGTGTTGGCAAGACTGTGCAAACTCAGCTCACCATTTTCCGCGATCGCGAGAATTTGTTTGCGAGCTGGAGGACAAGTTTGCTCGCTCGCGCCGTCTTTCACAGTTGATGCAGAAGAGCCCATAACTGAGAAGTCAACGAACTTCTTGTGTGAAAGAGCAAATGTTTGGTACAAGGAACTGTAGGGAAGAGCACGGCGGCAATAATGAGACATGCAAATGTTATGGATGATGGTGAATGAGATCTTTTGTTTGCCTACCTGCGATGCAATGCCTTCGTGTCGATAGAGCAAGCAAGATCTTGCATTCCATCATGGGTTGCGACAACATGACCGTGCCTGGTCAATTCGCTGTCGATACCATCTGCAAAGCCCTCGGCGTTACCGCCAGGCCCATACAGTCCACCAGCAGCGAACCTCCAGTGGCTCGTCGTCATTTGACGACCAGTCATCGTAGCCGATCTCCTCACCTTCATCGACGATTTGCAGTCCAATCGCATTCATACGTGCTCGAAAGTCATTGCGTTCATCAGCATAGGCATCACGTAATGGCAGCTCGATGACGACTCTGGAGTTTCGCTCGCTGCTCAGGTGATATCGAACGGCGTTCACAAGCAAGCGAGGATGGTCAGAGCTGTATAGAGGATCCGCTGCAAGTATTAGGGGAAAGGTTCGTGCTCCATAATCGTTGTCGATATCGTTCAGGTGGAGGCTTTGAGGCTGATTCCAGTCCAGGACAGCGCAGATGACCTGTCCTCCGTGCGTGCTTAACGACCCAGCATGTGCTTCTGCATTGCGTTCCAGATTTGGAACAATATCAGGAAGGTCCGTGAGTAATACGTGACGAGAAAGTATTGCAGCAGCAGCAAGACCTACTAGTCCGGTGCCAGACCCAAGCTCTAGGACCGTTGCCTCTATCGGTAGGGGTGGAAGTGAGGTGCGCAAAAGCGTCATTCGTTTTGCAAGCAGATATGACGACGCCCACGTCTTTAGACCCAAAGAGTCACCCGTCAGTGCGGGTTCATGAAGAGTCAGGTCCAGGTACGCATCGGGACAGCGTAGATGTGGATTTGTTTCATTCGGCGAATGCCTCCCGGTGCTCTGGTCCTGGAGTGGTTGGAGCGGGATGACGAAGGTTCTCTCTATCGCACCCATGGCTGTTCTGCCACTGCGCTCACTAAGTCTCCGCGATGCAGCTTCCCATATGCGCTCCTTTGCACCATCATCCTCGATCCAGGCGAGAGGCGAGGAGACGATTTTTGTCAAGTAGCCAGGCAATCCTTCGCTCTTTACTTTCTTCTTCTTTCGATAGGGCGTGGAGGTATCAGACCCGTGAGGAGTACGGATCCTTGGCGTCGCTTCCCAGGACACGGGTTCGGAGCTGAGGTCGGCGAGCGTTGTGAGGAGGATTTTGGCCGAAGGCTTTGTGTAGAGCTGTGGCAGATCAAGCACTGCGTTGTCGATCAGCTATCGAATGATCCGTCTAATTCGAATAATCCTCGCTGCAAGTGATCGCGAGGCGGCGTACGTACCATCGAGTGCCTCTTCTTCGCATTCGCCAAGGCCGAGTAGTCCTTTTGCCGCATTGAGTGTATCTGCATTATGATCCATTGCGGCCGCGTCTACTAGATCTGTTTCGTTGTGCGGTGCATGCGGTGCCTACGGCGCAAGTACCTAGTACCAGCACAGTCGGCCGAGATGTGCCAAATGCACAGGAGATTTCTCTAATGCAAAGGTGCACGGGCCAAAACAACCTCGTTCCGACGATCTAGACCCGATCTTGATCTAGTTCCTGGAGTTGGGCAGAACTGCGTCAAGCAACCACATACACAATGCATGTGTCAAAGATGCAGGTCGATATGCGAACTTGCACGAGCGACGAACGAGCCGTCTTATGCAAAGCGATTTGAGATGAAATGGCCCGAAAGGTCGTGGTTTGAAATCATTCCAGAATTGCCTTGAAGCCCTCGTAGGCGGAATTGAGGTCAAACTGCAGTTCTCTGGCTTGCTCTGGGCTCAATTCTTCGGCAGCACGCATTTGGTTCAGAGTGATAAGCCAATGCACGATCTTACCCTTGTTCTCAAAATCCCGGTCCGTGACTTTGTTTACCGCTTGGATGGTATCGACCAGGATCGGATGCAAGGTGTCTTTGGATAAGATGTTCATGCGTACTGCATCGAACAAGGTGATGAAATTCTCAGAGGCAGATACGATAGCAGAAGCGTTGGCAGCGCTAGGTGCGGTGCTCTGTGCATGAGAATTGGATGCGCGTTGCGAGGTATTCCGCGTAGGCACAGTCTCGATAGTGGCAGGCAGTCCAATGCGCAGCCTCTCGGTCGCCTTGGGCACTTCGAGGTTCCACTCGCTTTTGAAGCGTTCCAGATCACCAAATGCTGCCTGGACACTCTCCGCAGCAAGTGTGCTCTTGTACTGGCGCAGGAGGCGGTCACAGGTTTCTGTGTACTCGCTCTCCTTGATGCTGTCTCTCAAATACGCCTTCTCTAATGCATCTAGAGTGATTATAATGCTGTATATCTCAGCCAGAGATTCGTAGAGGTCTCGTTCGGCGGCGGTATCGGCTAGCTGGACTTCCTGCAATGGTCTTAGCAGGCTTCACGAATGCCATACGGGGCTACGCACCGCATCGAGGTTGACTGTTGCCGTCAGATTGCTAGATGGCGTATAGCTGTGAGGTGTCGGCGCATAGGCCAGTTGCTGTCGAGCATACATTATCCGATCTTGTCGTAGACAAAGGCAGACGCTGTGTTTCGCTTCTGCGTCGTGAGGCTCTTTTTGCTTGGCGGAAATGTCGGCGCTTCTGACAGCAAATGCCGATGGTCTCCAAAATTTCTAGACTTCCATCTGAAGGTCGATCAACTATTCTGCATGTGTACATTATCTGTCTGTAATAACGTAACATTTTGTCGCAAAGATGGCGCAGAGTAAGGCGACCAAGAAGTTCGAGAAGAACAAGCTGAAAGGCGTTCTGGACCACCGCAATTCGATCAAGAAGACCAAGCAGAAGCAGCAGCTCAAGGCGAGGAAGAAGGCTAGAAAGGCCGAGGAAAATGGCAAAGATCCAGAAGAGGATGCTAAGCCCAAGACCGGCAGCAAGAAGGCGGCAGATGAGGCATTCAAGGATATGAGTGTGGACGACTTCTTCCAGGGCGGCTTCGAAGTACCAGAGCTACCCAAGAAGAAGGGAAGCAAGAGAAAGCGCGATGCAGATGAAGACAGTGATGCCTCAGACTCGGATGATTCATTGGCACACGAAGCTGTACCTGGTGCTAGCGACGATGGATCCGACTCAGAGAGCGATGAGGGAGACTTCAAGGAACAGCTTGATGCGCTTGCAAAGAAGGACCCCGAGTTTCACAAAATGCTGCAGAAGGACGAGCCGGAAGTGTTTGACGACCTGGATGACTTGCAGCTGAGCGAGGAGGAAGACGAGGAACCGAAGCGCAAAAAGAGAAAGGGCGACGAGTCTGACGAAGAGATGGGCGACGAGCTCGATTTGGCGACGGTGAAGAAGTGGAGAAAAGCGCTGGTCGAGCAGCACTCGCTTCGAGCTGCAAAGGAGACTACAATCGCCTTCCGCTCTGCCGTGCAAAATGCGGATGCCGAGGAAAAGGACTTCAAATATTCTGTGTCTGATCCAGAGGTCTATCATGAGCTCCTCACGACTGCTCTGAAGGAGATTCCAAGCGTATTTCAGCACCATCTACCAACATTGGAGAAAAAGAATGGCAGAGTCCAGGTCGCAACAGATTCGAAGAAGTTCAAGACTTTGAGCCCCATCTTGCGCTCGCATGTTGCAGGCATCACACATCTTTTGAACAACCTTTCGGATGCTGCCACCTTACGGTTGACGCTGTCATCCCTCTTGCCACTCCTGCCCTACCTGTTGTCGTTCAAGAAGCTTGTTCGAGATGTGGCGAAACCTGTCACCGAAGTCTGGTCGACCTCTTCAAACACTGAGAGCACCAGAATAGCCGCATTCCTGGTCATGCGGAGATTGGTCGTCATTAGCGATCCTGGCATTCGAGAAGGAGTACTCAAGGCTACATATCAGGCGCTTGTGAAGGGTGCACGCAACACCTCAGTCCACACTATGCCTGGTGTAAACCTGATGAAGAACTCTGCTGCCGAGCTTTGGGGTCTTGCTGGCACAGAAGGAGGCGTGGCATACACGACAGCTTTCACATTCATCAGAAGTCTGGCAATGCATCTGCGAAGTAGCATTACTAACAACGCCAAGGAGAGCTACAAGACTGTTTACAATTGGCAATTCGTGCATAGTCTCGACTTTTGGGGCAGAGTGCTCGCGGCGCACTGCACAGACTCTTCCTCGCCACTGCAGCCACTCATCTATCCACTGGTGCAAGTCACGCTTGGTGCTCTACGATTGATCCCAACTGCAACATACTTCCCATTGAGATTCCAGCTGATTCGTTCTCTTCTTCGAGTGAGCTTGGCCACTGGCACGTACATTCCGCTTGCGGCACCTCTCTACGAAGTTCTAGCAAGCGCTGAGATGCGCAAGCCTCCTAAGCCTAGCACGCTGAAGCCCCTCGACTTCAATACCACTATCCGAACGCCAAAGTCGTATCTGCGCACCCGAACATATCAAGACGGTGTTGCTGAGCAAGTCCAGGAGCTGCTCTCGGAATTTTTCGTGATGTGGGCCAAGAACATCGCCTTCCCAGAGCTGGCACTCCCTGTCACAGTCATGCTTCGACGATGGCTGAAGGAGGCCAATTCGCGTGGCAAGGCCAAGGCGGGCAACAAGAATCAAAAGGTCAATGGCATGATGCAATTATTGGTGCAAAAGCTCGAAGCGAACTCGAAGTGGATCGAGGAGCGCAGAGCAAAGGTCGAATTTGCTCCAAACGACCGAAAGGGAGTGGAGTCCTTCCTCAAGGATGTGGCCTGGGAGAAAACGCCGTTGGGTGCATATGTCGTTGGTCAGCGCAAATCGAGAGACGAAAAGGCTCGGATCGTAGAGGAAGGCAGAAAGGAAGAAGAGCGAAGGAGGCAGAAAGAGAAGGATACCAAAGCAGCTGCCGAGGAAGAGATCGAGAGTGATGAAGATGAAGAAGCGTCCGAAGAAGACGAGGATGAAGAGATGGTCGAGGGCGAGCTCGAAAACGATGACGAAGAGGAAGAGAGCGACTGAATGTGGCTTTTGCCTTGAACCCACTCCCAGTGTCTACGGGTCGCAGTTTCATGCGATGTAGCTGGATCGCGTATTGTCCTATGGTGTGTTCCATTCCGACAACTTGGAAGCCATCTTCTACTCAGAAACGCAGGGATCGCAAAACCAGTTGGATCGGCCCTGCACATTTTCATGTCCGAAGGTGACTCTTCAGCCTCACTTCCGCAGTCGTCACACGCCAGACCTCAGCGCCGCTTTCCACTCAGATTGACTTATCACAGGCTTCGTCTGGACCTTCATAGCTTTAAACATCACATGCGCGTTTGTCTCGAAAAGGTTAGTCTCCTTCACCTACCTCATCTTAACACTCTACTTCCAGACCTCATGACCACCTCGTCCTTCCACAACACAATCGTTCCAACCTCTTGTCACATCTTCAACATCCGACACTAACCACGCTTCGCTTCAGTCACCGCATCATCACTTACGCCAATCTCGTCTCGAAGCAAGACCTGTAACGGTCACCACTATGCCTGACAACAACGACAAGACCTTAGAAGAAAAGGAAGCTCTTCAGAGGCAGCTGGGAGTCATTCGCCGTCGCATCCGCGACAATGCGACAGCCGCAATCAGCTTCAAGTTCGACGAAGTGAAGAAGCCATATAAGCCGCTCAAAGCGCACAGCCCCAACGACAAGACCTGGAAGTCTCTCTTGGAAGACCACGACTTCGTCAACATCAAGATCGAAGCGATCAAGAGAACGACCGATGTCAAGAAGAGAAACGATATCGTTCGGTCGTTGAGAGAGAAATTTCCTAAGATCGCCAAGGACTTTCCAGAGCCACAAGACCCAGTCGAGAAGCCAGCACTAGCACCCTCTGAGAAGTCCGCCTCAGCCCAGAAGTCACCGCTCCCTCGATCGACCTTCACTGAGCCGCCGCCATCGTATGATAGTGCTTGTGCCGTTCCAGCCCCGGCGAGAGCCAACCAGCCTCAAGGATTGCCTTCAAGCTCCAACATCTTCAAGCAGACCTCTTCATCTCCATACCTTCCTCACAGCATGGGTCCACCGCTCCCAACCAATAACCTCAAGCGCCCAGCTCCGGGAGTCTCGCCATCTCAAACCGGCAAAGGCATCAAACAAGAAAACCCCATCGACCTTGACGCCGAAGAAGACTTCGACGAAAACTCTCCAGAACCGGAAGACCCAGCCGACGATGGGAACTACGACCCATCCACCGACGCACCAAAATCCCGCAAAGAACGCGCCGAGAACCGCTCCACCAAACGCGTTCGCACAGAAGATTTCAACAATCGACTCAAGCGCGCTGTCACTAAGCCAGCCCTCGAGTATGAGCGTCTTCAACTCAAATTCAAGTACGAGCTCCAGGACATTGCGATCAAGAAGAGAATCGCGGATCTTGATGGTGATAAGGCTAAGGCCTTGGCGTTGGATATGGAGGCGAGCAATATTCAGTTTGAGAAGAGTAAGGCTGAGATCAGCAAGAAGATGGAGGATTTGCAGAAAGGTAGGGAGGGGAAGGGTGAGTAGACTCTGCTGCGAAGGGTGCTTGAGGGTGAGAAATGGTATGGTATGGTCTTTGCTGTTGGCTTTGAAGATGAGTGACGCTGACTTCGAATTACAGGTGACTCTGACTGGGTGTTTTGGGATGGGATACTAGCGAGGAGTTTAGCGGCATACGGAGCTCCTTATTTGAGAGCTGATCTTTCGGACGACAGCGACTCAGATTCGTCAGGCTGCGAAAACGAGTCTGAAACAAGCAGCGGCGTTCATGGCCCATATTGGAGCGAGTTATGACCATGTATCTATTACAATCAGCTGACCTACGATATCAATCATTAGGCACATTCTTCCCATCTCTTCCAATCCTTACATTTCCACAAGCTCTTCCCAGACAACGCTCCCAGCCGCCTTGCGCCCTAAAGCTTTGAGGATCTATTCGCAATGATGGCATGATTTCATCTTCCCAGCTCGATAGGTGGTGGCCTTTGTACCAGGGAACACACCAATCTGCCAGTGTCCGGACCAGACCTGTGTAGAACATGACCGGTATGCTCTCGATCCTTTTAGGTGACAGAGTGTGGTCGTTGAACACGAGTATGAGAGTGAACTCTTTCGGGGCTGAATTAGGGTCGGCACCCGGAACCAAGCCAGAGAAATACGCAAGCTCGATATCTTGAGGAAGGTCACGATCTTCTGCAAATATGACACCATTCATAGCTGGAGAGACCGCGCGCAGTATTGGACTTCTTCTACCGAGTGGTGAAGAAGTAAGACGTCGCGGCAAAGCTGGTGATGGAGCATAGTTTGGAGGTGGTCGAGGTATCGTCGGTACTGGCGCAGGGTATTGTCCGAAGATGGAGGGTACTTTGGGTCCTGGAGATGGTGTTCCAGATGTCGCGAAGAGACTTGGGGAGGGCGTGAATGCTGGCGTACTACGCGGTTGCAGGGAGTTGATATCTAGATCCGAGACAAATAGTCCTGACGTTGTGCGACTTGGACTTTCTTCACGTGGTGGGGCGAGGTACGGGTGAGAAGGTGGTCGATCTTCTGCGACATTGAGGCTTGCTGTAGGAGGATGAATTGGCTCTGGCTGAACAAGCTGGGGCAATGAGGGATATGCGATCACAGCTGGTTCTGCCGGTGCTGGCCTTGGTGCTTCTGGAGGCTGGTCGATCGAGACATGAATAGAGCTTTCAGTGCCATCCTTGGCGGTCTTTGGCTTGGTCCTTGAGACTGGAGTGGAACTACTAGGGTTCTTTGCAGGTGATGGTAAGGTCTTTCGTACTCTGTTTGAGCTTCGAGTAACAGGCATTTTGCTGCCTCCGCGTTGCACTACTCGCAGCAAAGATCGCGGTGTTCTTCCTCGATGTCTTGGCGTGAAAGGCTCGTTGCGATAGTAACACATTCCTCGGCAGAACAAAGGACATTGTGCGCAGATAGCTCGACCTTCAAGCTGTTCGCAGCCATACGATGCGTCTGCTCAATGCGCACTGACCCAGAGCACGGTCATGTTCTCTGCTCTCTCTTCTCCAACCTCTTGCTGGGCCTTCTTGACATCTCTAGCTGTATATCTCGTGGCCCCCAAGCAACCTGTCGTGTTGCAAGACCTCTCTTCTCCTCATCATGAACCTTCCTTAAAAGATGCTGCTTCTGCTTCTGCTCCTGCCAACATCGTGATTGTGATCTCCATCGCGATTCAACGTCCCTTCATCACCGCTGGAAGAGGATTCGGTCTAGGACGTGCCTGCTGGCCAGCATCGAAGTGTTTGCAAGGCGCTCATGACAGCGCTATGCCTCGAGGTAGGTTGTTCGCATCAAGCTGAGTTGCTCATTTCTTCGCTTGTGCATTTCCCGCCTTCTCAGCCTTCTTGTCCTTCTTGCCACCTCGCAAGATCTCCAAATGCCCTGCTTTACCAGCAAGAGATTGCTCTGTCGCCGAGATCAGGCCAGCAGAGTGCTTCTTCTTGAACTGCTCCTTCTTCAAGGCAGATGCTTTCTTAGGCTTGATAACTCGTGCGCCGGTTTGCTTGCGATTTGTGCTGCGAAAATTGTCAGAACGGGACCTTCTCCATTTATATCTTGCTGCATACTTCTTCGCGACTGGCGCCTTCGCTTTCTTGATCTGTCCCTGCGCCATCCTGATCGTCTTCTCTGGTGAGATCAAATGCTTGCCGATTATGGCAGAAGAAAGTCTTGCGCCGGCTAATGTGAGCAAGCGCCAAGACAAATCGTTGCGGCCGTCCCAAAGCGTCTTCTCCGACTTCACACGCTTCCTCTGCTGTCTCACACCTCACATACGATATTCTCAGAATGCGCCCAGCTACCTTCTCCAGTATCCGAATCTGCAGGTGAAAAGATTTAGGAACTCCATCCCCAGTCCCAGCCCGAGACCGCCTATAGCCCATGGCCTGCGGCACCAATCGGACGCGTCAATGCACTGCTCTGAAGCAATTTGCATATTAGAAGGGTCTTGAAAGATTATGCTCTTGAACACGAAGTCCATAGGTTTCGAGAGATCGCGTTCGTCTTGCCAAGATACAAAAAGGCCATCACTCTGGCGGACATCGCTTCTTCACAAGCAAAGGGTAGAGAATCAATATCGAGAGCGGATTACTACGGTAAGGCCGATCATGCTCGTGAACAAGTGCAAGATTTGCGACTGTAGCTTTGCATGTGAATGCACAAGCTGAGCTTCGTCCGAGCTCTCATCTCTCTCTATAAAACACAGCACTTTTCCACTTCAACTTCAATACCGCATTGCTAGCGATCACAAGCAGAGCTAATCTACCAACAACAAAATGTCGTTGCCGAAGCGCAGCGAGCTACTGGCGCAGCTCGAGGAAGAGCCGACCGCGCCTGGGTCGACTTCCAACTCGGACGAGTGCCCCATCTGCTACGAAGTGAGCATCTTCGCGATGTCCGTTTGGTCAAGAGATAAGCTGATGAGGTATTTTAGGATACCGAATCTCGCTTTACGACCAGCTGCAACCACGTCTTCTGTCGCGCATGTCTGAAGCACTGGCTTCGCACGTCTACTACATGCCCAACTTGTCGCAGGGTGCTGTATAGTGCTTCTACCCATGAGCACCTTGCGCTTCTTGACGTCCCGGCCGAGAATGTGCAGGAAGACTTCCTCATGCGTCTAAGCAGGAGAAGGATGGAACCTCGCGTGTTTTCGCGTCAGCAAAGCGAGTCCCTGTCACGTCGAGACACTGAGAACGAAGCCCCAATGGAGTCAGTCAGAGCGCAATATGGGCGCCACGTGGAGGATCTCCACGAAGATTTGGAGCGCTTGCGCTTGAATGCACGAAGAGCCGCGCAAGAGCGTGCAGCACGTAGGATCGAACAGTCCATCGCCGAACTGCAGGCCGGCTTGGCTGAACAGCGACGTAGCGTCGCTGAGTTGGTGCGTCGCAACGCCGAAGAGGAACGTCGCAGGGCGGCAGAGGACCGCCGCGACCCTGCTGGTGCTCGGGCACAGAGAGAAGAGCCATGACTTAAGAAATTAGTTCTTCAGGTATGTACAGCTCTGAACTCGCTTGCAAGGAACATAGCTGATGATTATGAATTACAGGTCGTCTAACTACCGCTAGTGTTCCTCAACTCATGTTCTCTGTCACATAGGCGATGGCCACAACGGTGAGAGCAAAGCCGGAGAAGTGGTGACGTACGATACATTCAGGAAACGCAGCAATGCCACAAGTGACTCATCAGATCTGCATACTGAGAGTACATAGTAGCAGAGGAGTTTGAATCGCTGTCTCGGTGATGGGCACGCTATCTTACGACACGTATAGAAAGTGCTGATCTGTACCGGAGTCATGGAGGTTGTGATGTGCTAGTAGCATAATCGCTCGAAACCAGCACACGACGGGCGTTTTCACGAATGTGCATTATTCTGCTGCTTTAAGAGCTGAAACGAAATTGGTACTGATCGTGAGACTACTTTAACATTCTTTCATCCTCATCCCGTTGAATCCCATCTCGGCTAAAGGCGTTTGGTGCCAAGCATTTTGGTCTCTTCTCCCTTGCCGCCCCCAACTTCCCCAAATTCCTCCTCTCTTCTCCAGCTTCTTCTCTTCTGCACATCCATCACTCCTTCATCGAGACACATTTAGCCGCATCTCGTACGACCTGCTCTGCGGCAAGTATATTAGCCAAGCTCTTTGTGCACTTGTCGATCCCCTTCTATTACCCTCCACGATCATGTTTGCCGCAGCAATGCCTTGGCTTGACTTTGGCGGGCTCTTCAGCCTGGCCTTTAGCCGGAAATTGTCTCTAAGTCTTCCACCCTTCGAAGCATATACAGTATAGCATAGACGTATGTCCTTGTCGATGTAAGTCTGGGTGTCATCAGGGCGATCAGGCGGTTCGAGATGATCGAACTTCTTTCGTTTGCCATCATAGCCTTCACTACCAGTGTAGCAGCCCTTGGCCAAAAGTCTAGCATCAATTTCGAAGGCAATGGTTACACACTTGCAGCAAATGGATCTTCTGTCCAGATCGTGGCTGATAGAGCTGACTGGCCAGCTGTGCTGCGAGTTGTGGACGATCTCGCGATAGACTTTGGTCGTGTCACTGGAACGAACGGTACGAGCAGCCTTCTCAATGGCACGGCATCCGCTCCAACTCTCAACGCAAGCATGATATACAACATCGCCGAACGTTCATTTGGGGTGTCAAGCAGCGGCGCAGTCGCAGGCGGCACAATCATCGCTGGAACCATTGGTCGCTCTTCAATCATCGACCAGCTCGCAAAGGAAGGCAAAATTGACGTCTCCGCCATCAATGGCACCTGGGAGGCTTATACTTCGAGCATTGTGACCAGTCCAATGCCAGGAATCGCTCAAGCACTAGTGGTCGCAGGATCCGATCGGAGAGGCACCGTCTATGGTCTTTACAGCATTTCCGAGCAGATCGGTGTTTCGCCTTGGTACTGGTTCGCAGATTCCCTGCCTCAAAAGCACGACACTATATACGCGAGTAACGTCACAGTCGTCCAGGCTTCACCATCTGTGAAGTATCGTGGCTTCTTTCTGAACGATGAAGCTCCGGCACTCACTGGCTATATCGATGCCAAATATCCCAGAGGAGAATATGGTCCTGGCTTCGGCGCCGACTTCTACCACTCGGTCTTTGAGCTTCTGCTCAGACTTCGAGCAAATTACCTATGGCCGGCACAATGGAACAGCATGTTCAATGTTGACGATTCGCGCAACCAGGCTTTGGCAGACGAATATGGTATCGTTATGGGCACCAGTCATACGGAGCCGATGATGCGTGCTACGAAGGAGTGGAATGTGTTTGGAGATGGTCCCTGGCAATGGAACACGAACAACGAGTCCATCTACCCATTCTTCGTTGAAGGTGCTGAACGCACCAAACCATATGAAGGGGTGATTACAATGGGTATGCGAGGTTCTGGAGACACCGCACTGACTGCAGACAACGAGATTGCCTTACTGGAAAGTGTGGTCGCTGCTCAGACGGAGATCCTTGAAAAGATATGGGGCAATGATTCTGTTCAAAATCCCGACATCGTCCCTCAGATGTGGTGCTTGTACAAGGAAGTCCAAGGGTACTATGAGGACGGCATGACAGTTCCCGACTGGATCACACTGCTCTGGGCAGATGACAATTGGGGCAACAATCGACGGCTCCCATTACAGAACGAGACCAACAGATCAGGTGGTGCGGGCGTCTACTATCACTTCGACTATGTTGGCGACCCTCGAAACTATAAATGGATCAATACTATACAGCTTCAGAAGACATGGGAGCAAATGCATCTTGCTTACGAACGCCAAGCGAGGCGTATCTGGATTGTCAATGTTGGTGATCTTAAGCCACTTGAGCTTCCCATCAGTCACTTCTTCGATCTAGCCTACGATATCAGCTTGTGGGACAAGAACAGTGTGCCGAATTGGCTTGAGATGTGGGCTACACGGGAGTTCGGTCAAGATGTTGCCCACAACACCGCACAGCTCATGACCAATTACTCCATGGCTGCTGGACGTCGAAAGTACGAGCTGGTCGATCCGAGCACCTACAGCATCTTGAACTACAACGAATCCGAGTCTGTCTTGCAGCAGTGGAGGGACATGCAGGCTTCAGCGAAAGCCATCATGGACTCCTTGCCGATGGACGCTCAGGCTGCGTTCTTTGAGATGATCTATCACCCTGTCACTGCGGGCTACGTGTTCTACGACATTATGCTATCAACTGCGAAGAATAGACTGTATGCCAAGCAAGGACGCAACGTTGCCAACACGATTGCGAAGCATGTTCAGAACCAATTCTCAGAGGACCGCAAGCTCACAGAACAGTACAACACTCAGCTAAATGGAAAGTGGAACCATATGATGGACCAGCCGCACATCGGATATGAGTACTGGCAGCAACCGATGCGGCAAGCCTTGCCAGCTCTCCAATACAATGTGCCGGCTGAACGCAGCGTGGTTGGCGACATGGCTGTTTCGGTGCAAGGCAGCAATGCGAGCGTTCCAGGCGATGATATGTGGCACACGCTTTCCTCTAACATGCTCACGATGTCACCTTTTGACCCATACGGCGTCAGCTCACAGTGGATTGATGTATACAGCGTCGGGACTAACGATGTCGATTGGACAATCACCTCAAACGCCAGCTTCGTACACCTTTCGACAACATCTGGTCATCTCACTAACGATGGCGCATCAGACTCCCGAGTGTGGGCCACATTCGACTGGGCCGCATGTCCTGAAGGCAGTGGATTCGTGCTGCTCAACATCTCTTCGGCTCAGAACAATGCCTCTCAATACCTCTCGCAGACGCAGTACGGAACGCAATACTCGATGCCGCAGCTTCTGCTTCCATACAACCATACTCGAGTGCCAGCATCTTTCAAGAACGGCTTCATCGAAACCTCCGGCCACATCTCCATTGAGCTAGAACACTACAGTTCCACTACGAACAACAGCGATGTCCACTATGAAATCATGCCTGGTCTAAGTCGCACACTGTCCGGCATCACTCTCTTCCCAGTAACAGCAGACTCGCAAACCACAGAGACCGGCCCGCAGCTCTCCTACAATCTCTACACCTTCTCAAACTCCACACCAGGATCTGTCGTCAATATCACAATCGTGACAACACCTTCTTTAAACACTGACCCCGCGAGACCTCTGCGCTATGCGATCCAACTCGATGATCAGGATGTCAAGACTGTGCAATATGTGATCGATCAACCAAAAGGTGCTAATCCTGTGGGATGGCTTCAAGCTGTAGCGGAAAATGCTTGGAAGTCTACGACGAACTTCACGTATAGTGGTGCTGGAGAGCATGAGTTGAAGCTCTGGGCTCTTGAGCCCGGTGTTGTGTTCAATACTGCTTGGATTGATCTGGGAGGGATTAAGCAGAGTTATTTGGGGCCGCCTGAGAGTCATAGGATTGCGTGAGCATGCATGAACATATACTAAGCGATCGACCTGTATCTGCATCCGCTATCAGTGATCCCATCGATTTGCACACCTAATGTCGTATAGCTAAAACCAACACGTGATTCGACAGCAATGACTGAATCAAGGTATATCAAACGTCGATCGCTGACCTCAAAGGTTGCTGCTTACGGGCTGAAGAACACCGGTATCTTGTGGCATAGGAACCACATAGACGGGCTCTCGGTCACCAGCAGCATCTTCCAAACATCTTCACAAAATTCCTTTGCATAATCATGGGCCATACAGCAACATTGAGATTCGGCTACCCAGACCTCTCCGTACCAGATGATGAGCGTGGTTTCCTAACCTTGCCAGCCCCGAAAGATATTGTGAATTTCGAAGTCAACCTACAAGACGCTCGCAACGCACCAGAACTGGTGTCTGGAGCGGCAGGTCTTGATGCACAAGGCTTCACCTACATCAAGCACCATTCCAACATCTGTGAGGATCTAAGTGTGCTGTCTAGCCGCCATGCCGAAGAGATCTATCTCCCAGAAGTCGAGGAGCTGATCTGTAGCCTTACTGGGGCTAAAAAGGCGATCGTGATCAACTCTGCTATACGTCAAGGTCTGGCGACTAAGCAGGAGGACCACTCATATGTTACGAGAAAGGGAGTCAGTGAGCTAGACGAGCATTTCAAGAATTTGCCGCGCGATGTGGCCTTCGGTAAGCTGTTGCTTTAAGCGGCGTATTCGTGGGCTTTCGACTCATTGTTCGCGTTATAGTCGGAGGAAAGGACCAACAGATCGAGCCGAACCGAAAAGTGCATATCGACTACTCGTTGAAAGGCTTTCGAGACACTGCGAGATATCTGCGGAAGGATTTAGCGGCAGCAGCAAAGGAGGCTCTGGACGCTGAAGATGCTGGTAGGCCGGGTCCTCGGTATGCGGCGTATAGTGTCTGGGTAAGTCGGCATACCTCATGCAGAAGATCCATATCCTCATACCCGAGTATCAATGCTGACTCAGGATCACAGCGCCCACTGAAGCCAGTAAAGCGAGATCCTCTGATAGTCTGCGACTGGCGTACTACGAATCCCAACGATCTGGTAGATGCTCGCTATCGTTGCCCAAGCGAGTTGTGCGACGAATTTCTGGTGACTGCTGTCATGGTCACTCCGCCCAAAATTCCTTCGAGGCCGAAGTGGTACTGGATTCCAGAGCAGACACTGGATGATATCCTTATCATCAAAGTCGGAGATACTGAATCCGAGATCAATACTTCGGTAGCAGGAGGATGTGCTCACGTCTCGCCCATTGTGCATGGGACTGAGATGAGGAGGCGAGGGAGAGCATTGAGTGTAGGGTTATGGCGTTCTGGTGATGGTCCTGCTACCAATCTGTCTCCCGTAATCCGCACACGGCAGTGAGTAACGTCGGCCGATACTATAGCGAAGACCAAACATATGGCATGGAAGCGAGGTGTGATGACTAGTGATTTTGCAGATGACTGCACGTTTCCAGAAGGGTGCTCACGCTGAAATGGTCTGACAGCAACCCCGTCTTCGGTTTGGCATGTGATTCGTGCTCTTTTGTGGTTCCATGTTCTAGATCTCTTCTATCGGAGACCCATATTTACAGTATATTTATCGATATGCCCTACACGGTTCTGCCAGTTGTCAATGTCCAGATTGTTCATAGTATCGTTGATCGTTGTTGCGGAAAAGGAGAGGGAGGATCGCTGTTGAGTGAGGCTCGCGCCAAGAGAAAGAAGGGTCTGGCCGCTTTCAGCAGCTCTCACTCCTTGCTTGTGGAGGGTCTGGCGCGTGCGAGACGAGCCTGCCATGATTTCGGCTTACTACTTCGACTGCGCCTCGCTTGCTTGTGCTTGACATAACAGGCGCATCCGTCTGTCACTCTCATCGGATTCTGCTTCGATCCTCTTTCACTATCTACCGCACATCTGAGCCGAAGCACATCCGACAATGTCCGGCCCAACTGTGCCAAAGATCAACACCACCGATGTACAGGGCCAGGATGTCGTAAGCAGTATGTCTATTCAAAACTATGCACATGCCATATTCAGGTGTAGAGCTGACTGTCCGGGCCCAGACTCCTCGGACGAGCATTTCTCCTCCGCCGATGAAGGCACTCCAAACCCGAATCGCCTCAGTACCGATGGCTCTCCTATTCCTATCACTCGCGTAGAAAGAGTCGATGACAAGGCTGCACATGGCGAGGTGCCCGGGACTCCCGCTTATGAGCAACGCTTGAAAGACGCTGTACCTGACGAACTCGAGATCGTGCCTGAGGGCAGAAGACCTAGAAGTGGAACTCAGAGCCGGTCAAGGAGTCATTCCAACCTCAGCGTATCAAGCAGACCCAACACTCCTGGAGGCTCTCCTGTGCCAAAGTTGGTTGTTGAGAGAGTCGACAACAAGCCAGCGCATGGCGAGGTAGTTGGCACACCAGCACACGAGATGAGAATGGCGGATGCCATTCCAGACGAGGTGCGGACAGCTCCGCCTGAGGCCAGAGATGGCCAGAATGGTAGGTAAGTTGACATCGATTTGTGGTAGCGGATCAAATTCTGATCGCACATCTGCAGCGCCTCCCAAATAGATCCAGAAGACAGCCAAGCATTCTTCAAGTCGATGTGGGAGAGCAAACCAGAAGAGAAGCAGGTTACGCAAGCACAGAACATAGAAGAGGATGAGCCCTCAAATGACGAAGATGAAGAAGACGATGGTTTTGGTGACGACTTTGACGAATTTGCAGAGGGCGGCGAGGTTGATGATTTTGGGGACTTTGACGAAGCAGAGCCAGAAACACCGACAGCACCACCTCAAGAACCTGATTATACTACCTCCTCAATACCGAGCACATTGGCAGGCCTTGTAAGTAGACTTTCAATGACCCAGTTTGGGCAAGATCGTGGTGCCAAGCGTCAATGTAAGCTGACTCCTGCTCGTACAGCCGCCTCTCGACCTCAAACTCGATTTTTCCGGCTCCGATCTCCAGGATACCATAACACCTTATTTGGACATCATATTTCCGGACTCAAATGCACCGCCTCCTGCCTCATCTCTGCCGCCACTTGATATGTCCAACAGCTCGCCATTTCTCTCAGATCGCTCACTTTCACTGTGGCAACAGCTGGTGTCACCACCGCCCATGCAGCCGCCAAACTGGACGAGGAGCAAGATCAGACGTCTTTTCCTCGTATCTTTAGGTGTACCAGTAGACCTTGATGAGATTCTACCACCTTCGAAGCAGAAGCGCTTGGTTCTACCCAACATTAATCTTACCTCACCACGAGCTTCGACTGCACAACTTCAGCGACTGAAAGAGGGCGGCAATGATAGCTCAACGTCCATAGACTCCAAGACTGGCGAAAGGAAGAAAGGTGGCCTCAAACGATCTGGAACCGTGAAAGGACCTCCGCCACCTCCCGATTTCGACTCAAATAGAGCGATGCTCATTTGCAGAACGACTGAAGAGGCATTGAAAAATCTTGACGACCAAGACTTAAAAGATCATGTCTTCACGCTCGAGATACTCATTAAAGAGGCCAACAAGGTGCACGAGTATTGGTTGCAACGGAACGACGATGCACTGAAAGAAAAGGAAGCGCTGGAAGGCGTGATCGAGAATTTGGTTGGCTTCGTGAAAGGTAGGAGAGGGAAATGAAGATCACGCATCCAGAATCTTGTCTTTGATGTCCACATAGAAAGCGCACTCAGCGTGTCGCTGCATTATGCGAGAGCTAGATACCCATATCGCCTGAATGAAGAGAGCCGCTTTTGTTTCAGTCGACCTGCGCGGTCGTCTTCACTCTTCGCTTTTGTAACGCGGCGCTTCTGACAACTACGGCACTGCATCTTCGGCCCAAGCTGCAATCAGGCGCAGCGTGCAAGACAGAATTTCGAGTCGATGGATTGACCCCCATCCCGTTCCTACGATACAGGGGTTTTCCTACACCGCTCTCAGCGACGCATCTCTCTCAGTCGAGGTCCATTCTAAGTATTCTCCGCCCTGCGAAGAGCACGAAGATATGCTGTGCGTGGATTCCTCCTGTCCAGCCCCTCCGACCATGTCTCTTGCTCAGGGCGACCCATCAATTCGCGAGCGTCGTGCAGAAAGACCTCTCGGTCGCTCGAGCACTCTTCAGCTCTGAAGTCGCCATTGTTCATCATCGGAACTCGTCGCTCTGGGTGTTCCCACTTCCTGAACTGGACCTCCATGCCTTCACGAACCTCAATACCTAGACCCGGCTGAGTCAAAGCCTCGATGATGATTTCCCGCTCGCCGGCGTTTATGCACTTGAGAACTTCGAGACACTCCATCTTCTCTTCTCGCCGAATTGGAGCTGCTTCAAGCCTGCCGCGAGCATACCGACAGCTCTGCAGCAACCCATCGGACAGAAGCATTTCGTGAGGTCTAGCTGCAGGAAGCGAAGAGAAACGCAATATTCAACGGCACAGCGGAGTGCCTCCTCGCCATTCCTTTGGTTGCCCCATTCCTGGTCATGGGTCATCAACACTCTATCGGCAGCATTGAGAGCGAGCCATGGAGTGGCGCTTTCATTGCGATCGGGGTATGTTCCCATTGTCCAAATGCTCCATTTCCCCGCATAGGTGATCGGTGGAGATGAGCGCACATCGAGAGCTAGGCTCAGGGACGTCAAGTGCTTGTGCACGAAAGTGCAGAGGTGCCATTCTGGAGCTGGCTTTGGCACCAGCACCATGTGTTGAACGGTGGACTTCTCATGAGCGCCAAGAAGAAGCCGGCAGTTGCGCTGGCTGTAATTGACGATGATGTGGTTCTGAGCGAACATTATCTCTGCTGCTTCTGCTCGAATCTGATGGCTGACGGCTAGTAGCTGCCATTGTGGCTGCTCGTAGTTGTCTGCGTTGATTACTCGCTCGTCGTGGTACTTCTCAAGAGCAGGGAACGCTTTGCCGGACGGTGCAACCGCGTACCCATAGACGAAATCTCGAAGCTCGCGTGGCAGGTCAAGGAATCTGAAAACTGTAGCTGAAGGCCCATCAGCTTGATGTATTACGGCAGGTGAATGGAGGTGTACCTCGGCTCTCTTGCTGGAGCAGCTCCTCAAGTTCGCGGTCAAGTCGCATGATGGCTTCGCAGCGACGGGCAATACTTTCTCGGATGGTGGAGAGCGACTGTGGCGATGTGGTGGATCTCGAATCACTCAATGGTGCGGCCATGATGTTCTAAGCGATGTCAAGATCTGCGCGGCGAAGTTTTCGACTGGGTTTGGTTGATAAAAGCGATGCAGCAAAGCAGCAACGGGAAGCGGGTTTGCGGGAGCAGCGTTTGCACATGCACCATCTCTCGCACATGCCGCGTCGCACGGACTATCTTCCCTTTGTTTAGCACTTTCCGTCGCGCCTTTCTTAACCTCGACCTCAGCTCTACTTTACCAAGTATTGTACACACCATTCCGCAGACTCGAAGGTCTTGCAAAAGCACTACCCGACAAGATGACCGACCAGACTCGGAAGCGGCGACTGAACCAGCTGCTGTCTTCAAACAAGGGTCAGATCTCACAGCTTCAGAGCCAGATTAAGAATGTGGAGGACCGCCTTGCGAGTGCTGGTAAGCTTGTCTGGGCTGATCCGTTGACACTCATGCTGACTACGACCCAGGCTATCAAGATATCAAGCTCAAACGTTTGCGGAGCTCCAAGAAGTGCGCAATCCAACGCGTTCATGCCGAGAATAAGAGACTTGAGTTCGCGCTGGCTGACCTTGGTAAGTCTACTGCCACTGGAACTACATTCCTGCGCGGTCGAAATACTAATTGCTTCCAGATTATTTTCGATTCCTTGACCTACCGCGGGAGCTAAGGGACTTCATCTATCAACACTGTCTCGTCGTCGGCAATCTGGGTCTAGGCCCTATCTTACCACGTGGTCGAGAGCCTCATCCAAGCGTAAACAAGCCCGAGTGGCAGCTGCTCCAGGTCAACAAGCAAATTCGCGACGAAGCGGCGAAAGTACTTCTGGGCGAAAACACCGTCATCCTCAACACAATCTGCTGGGAGACTATGTCCGACCACTTCGAAAAAGTCCCTGTCATTCACTTGGACAAGCTGCTCCACCATTTCCTGACTTGCGTGAGCATCGCCTTCGATGTACGCAACATTCACCAGCTTTCCGTCGACGCCCTCGATGTCGCTCAGTCTTTTCGCTCCTTAGCGGAGGAAGATGACGAACAGGCTGACGAGCGCCGCAATATCCACTACCCCTCGAGCGATGACTACCAGCATTGGACATCAATGGTAAAATCAATCCACTCTAAGAACCTGAAGCACATCCAAATCGATGTCACCAATTGCTACTGCTTGTTCGGTTGCCACAGACTCGTCAACGAAGCCCTCGACGCCTTTCATTGTCTCAATCTCAACCCTAAACTGGAAAAGATCGTCATTGTAGGCACCAAAACCAAGGATGAGCGGCGTAGTATCACGAGTACACTCGTAGAGTCACTGCTGGATACTAAGGGTAACGCCCAATTGTACACCAAGGAATTCTACCCTGACGGCTGTGCGAATGAGCTGGGCAAATTCACGAACGGCATTCGTCCCAAGCTTCACTTTCCGAAGTTCAAGGCAATTCAGGGTCACAAGTCCGCGCTCGACGATTACGATGTTGAAGATGGTCTAGAGGATGAAGAACTTGATCTCTATAAGCTGGCCATGGAAGAGTTCGGTAGGGGGCTGGCATAGAGGAGACGGAGAGAGAGGGATGTTGGGCATCTGGAGAATGGAATTACCATCTGGCGTTGAGCCGTGTCGATAAAGGTCCGCAGAAAAGTGGTCGCAGAGCGAATTCAGTACAATCTACATGACACTATATCCCTGCGCGTTTTGGAGTTCTATACTCAAATCATTCCGGTAACCACAAGCCATTCCGCCACATGCCTCAATGCAGCTCCAGGACATAGTCATTTTTGAGCTGCTGAAGTACAGCTTGTATGAATGTGGATAGCTGCTGGTTCTGAGCTACGCAATCAGAGCTTGCCAGTGATATATCACACTCCATCACCTGACGACCAGCTGCTCCTCCGCCATTGTAACAAGAGTGCTGTTGGTATTCCCACCACCGTCTCCTATGAACAGTAAGATCAAAGAGCAATATCGTCCATTGCTCTTGAAGTGATCACCTAGCTTTCTGTCCACACTAAGATCAGCTCTCGAAGAACATCGCCGTTGAGCTGCTTAAGTACGACCGACATAACTTTACCCGACGACTCAATCCAGAGCCCTGTATGAAATCTTGACTAGCCCTGCTGTATAGAGCTGTTAAGCATCGCGACATACACCTCTGCTTTCATCACTTACAACGTCTTCTTCTACTTATCTGTGGAGGACTTACGACTTTCACGACAAGCCTTTAGAGATTTGACTGATCGTCAAATGAGAGCAAGACGCCAATAAGTATCAGACGACAGCTGATACGCCTCGAACGTCTCAGCGTGTCAAGAGAGAATGTTGCGATACAAGGGATACAAGCTTCCCGGCTACAGCTTCTTTGAGACCGCTCCAGCAGTGCTGCTCACGTCGCAATCATGATTCTGTGGTCGTTGTGATCTGCGAGCGATGTAGATCGTGAGGACATAATACTACTGCACTCAATCCATGGTAGGCTCGTTATGATCACATCAAGGACGCTACTCGCGTTGCGATCGACAGATACTATATGAGCATCATGAACGAAAAGTGTAGATTGTGAGCATATACTGGCACTGGATCTAATGGCCAGCAACTTCTCCCAAATCGGACGAACAGTTTCTCCGATGTTGTAAGCACTATAACTTATCGTCGACGGTGAAGACAGTGAGGTCTTCGGATTATGATTGGTGAATTGAGCTCGTAATATCGTACTTGAGCAACATGCAGTAAAGCTACTTCTGTGGAGAATGCGTCAATAGTGCTGCTTAGGTCGTAACCATCGGGTCCTACTGACTTTGGAGTCAGTGAGCGAGATAGATCACCATTGGTGAAGTGAGCTTGTGATAACCTCGCCAAGCAAAGTATGCGAAGGACAATCCCATGGGAATTGTATAAGCAGTGCTACATGCGTTGCATCCACTAGATCGTATTGATGGTCGGATCAATGAGCGATGCCGATCGTTGTCGGTCAAGTGGACGCCCGATGGCTCTCTTCGAAGGAGATGTGGTGGTTTCAACTCCATGGGCAAGGCAAACGTAATGTTCTCGAAGCTAGAACTAATTCTGATTGATTATGAGAAGCATGACAATCTGGATCCTTGAAGAAGTGGAGAATGGACCCTTCACCTGGACCGTCAGTCAAGAGGGTATCAGCTCGAATGTAGGACCTGCGTGAGGCTGCCATAGGTTAAACCAGTAGTTGATGTCAAGGCTGAAGGAACAGAGCTAAGCATTGCTTTTGATATCCCGATCTATACTCCCCTAAGCAGCGCACATGACAGTACCCAATCCACCCAAGCAAGCGCCGATACCAGCATCGTAGGCATCCTATGATTTCCCGTCAGTTTCATTCTCCCATCGCACGTCATTTTAACATCAAACTTACATCTTTCTTGTTGGTGAACTCGCCGAACTTAGTGGATGCGCAGCAGAAAGTGACTATTAGGTTCCGTTAGATGTATTGCCAAGAATGTGATCAGTGACTGAAGACTTACATTTGCCATTCTGTTCGCACAGACCGTTACCAGAGGCTCCGCGGTTGCACCATGGTCGAGGGCTGGCGGCGAGAGAGAGGCCGCTGAGGGCTGCGATGAGGAGGACAGAGAATTGCATTTTGAATGGAGACAGGTTGTGGCTGAGTTGAAGAGTGATGTGATTGGTGTTTGATGTGATTGCTGAGCTGTGATTGTGATGTTCGTGGTACTTAAGTACTACTGTGCATTCTATATGTACGGGCGGTATCTGCTCTCTTCTTGCAAACGCCGCAGTCTTGAGGCATTTTCCCTCGTCAACCGTACCGGTACCAGGTCTGCACTCTGTCTACTGGTTGATATGCATCTGTGCACCCGTTGGTATGAAGCTCGAATTGTGGCCGGCTCGTCTCAGTGCAGACCGATCGTGTTCGGCAAATCCGAGGGAAGCAGTCTCTCGATCCTGATAATATCGATAGTCAACTCGCACCTCGTACTATGCACCAGATCGTACAATTTACTTGTTGATGCAAGGCTAGACTTGTATATCATTGGGTGCGATGAAGGATCCGCTTTCGGGACATTCGTGGGCCAAGTAACGGCATTGATGCACTCGGTTTCTGCCGGTGCGAATAGCACAGATAGCCTCGATAGTGACTATAGTGAAGCAGAAAGACGAAGGCGAGCGTCTGGAGTAGTATTCTATTTGCTGTTTTGGTAATCTGGCTGCACTAGCTCTGGTTCGGGTAAGCTGCAAGCCAAATGAGGTCTCGGTATATCTGTGGCTAAGTGAGCGAATTTGTCTCGGCACAGAAGTAGTCGAAATTAGCAAGATAGATGTGCATCTAAGAGCGACTCCAGACTTTGCGAAACTGCTTAGAATGCTCGTAGAAGCATTTATTCGCGAGAGATGGGATGAAATCCGGACGAGCCCAAATGTTCGTCCGACCAGCACGCAGGCACTGCATGTTCCTCAGGCTCCAGCACTTTCTCAACGAGCTTTTGCTGCGCTCAGCAGCACTTGCGGTTTCGCAAGGTGCATAGAGTCTTGCTAATCTTGAACAGAACACACAGCAGGACCAGTCGATGCGGCTTCAGAGCTCTATGTTAAAAGGCCTCAGGGAAGCCTGGAGGGACATTCCTTCGCGATCCTGGAAAACAAGAGCCGCAACGCTGATTTCAGCATCTTAAACTCAGAATGGATGCCCATCGTGGTTCGAAGCCGATGTCCTCGATGCAGTGAGGGGATCAGCTCCAGCATTGATCAAGAGCGGTCTATGCCTCCGAGCTTCGTACGGCAATGGAGAGCGGTGCGATATTGTGTCCTGGGAGCGGACCGAGAAGTCAGCAGCCGCTTCGCGATGAGGGACAAAATAGCCGAGCAACACCTGGAGTCATCTGGTGAGCAATGTGATCGCTTTCTGCTGACAAGCATGTGAAGGACTCAGAAGTGAGGCGGCTGCTTTGGTAGTTAGCGCGGCCAGATTAGGTAATCGCGGGCTGGCCCGTTGCCTTGACTCTTCTTTGCCCTCTTCCACCTCCAATCCTACCCTCTATATAAGCGCCCCTCGGACACGAAACGCAGCGGCGGCGGCGACAGCGGAGCTTTGAGGGCTGCACAACGATAGTATTGAACAATAGAAGATATCTCCTCCATCGACGCCACGTCTTCGATGCGCGCGACGCCTACTGAGCTTCGCTGAGCCGCCGAACGTCGCCCAGGCACGAGAAGTGAAGCCAGCGGCGGTCTTCGCGAGCTCACAAGGGCGAAAGCACTTCGAATCAGAAGCCGCCCATAACTTATCCTTTACTTCCATCTCACACTCTTGAAACAAGCCGCTCGACACCATGACGAACAATCTGGTGGTACGTCGAAAGTGCCGGACTGAGGCCGCTTCGAGCGGTAGTGTGGTGTCTCTGCTAACACAGAAACAGGGCGACGTCTACGCCAAAATTATCGAGGAAGTCGTCGCAGCGTCGAGTACTGATTTTGAGGAGAACGGCGTCGTTGGCACCACGCTCCAAGAATTGCAGCAGGTGCGTTAATGCATTTCCAACCTGAGCGGTCGGCCTCTGCCCCCAACACCAATTCCTTTCATCGCAATGTCTGTCGCAATCAGAGCATTTGGAGAAACAACTTGCTCCTTGGAAGCGCCAGCGTGGAAAATGGGCAAAATAACGACTTCTGCTGGCCGCTGCCTGCAGGCGCAGCTGAAAAGCGATGCGCTGCCTCAGAAGCGGGCGGAGCGGGGCTTTAGGATTGCAGGCTCTCTGGGCGAGCCCTCTTTTTGCCTGCTTGTTTTATACCGCGCAATTCCGCTAAGCCCCACCCCTGCAAATGCGCTTGTCTGCTTTCGGCCCATCACGTGCAATGTCATCGTTTCGAGATACGATACTAACAGTGCACAGGAATGGCAGGCAAAGTTGTCGGCGCGCGGTGTCGCTGCTATGCCATGGGACCCTAAGCCCCAACCAGCAGCTCAACAAGCTCCGGCCTCAGCTTCGATTCCTTCTGGCAATGTCAATGGACTTCCCGTTTCGTCATCCTACCCATCCAACCCATATGCTGCCTCTGCGACCGCAAACGATGCAAACGGGACGCGAATCAAGGCGGAGCCTGGTAGTGAGCACCAATACCATGGCCTGCCAAATGGCAATGGCTACCAGCAGAATGGTGTTGCAGCACCCATGAACACCCAGGGTGGTTCAGCGCGTGCGCAGCAATTGCTCCAGCAGCAATTTGGCTCTGCTGCCAACCCTTCCGTCAGTGCGATGCAACGTGGTGGTCTCGCCCTTCCCGGTCAGCAGGCAAAGTCTCAAGGCCTGCAGCTGCCTCCTGGTAGTCCTGCACAGGCGCAGTTCCAGCAGCAGCAAGCTCAAGCCATGCAACAGCAACAGCAGCGGCTACAGCAACAACAAGCTCAGCCACGCATCAAGGTTGAGAATGACAGTCCTCAGCTTCAGCAAGGCTCATTCAACCAGCAAGGTCAAGGCACAAATTACAGCCAGACTGATGGTGCCGATGAAGATATGGATCAGTGGCGTGCCATGTTGGCAGAGCGCCGTGCTCTTCACGCTCAGCAAGGCCAACAAGCCGACAGAATGATGCGTGATCATGTCATGCAACTGTCCGAAGATCTGTCGAATGGCCTCATGGTCCCACTCGATCAATATCCATCGAAGAAGAATAAGAAGCGACGAGCTGCACCTCGCAGCACTGCCTCGTCGTCCTCCGCTCCTCCTCCAGCTATCCCGCAGCTTGATGGTGACGCGGACGAGGATGACGAGAAGCCGGACATCAAAGACGAAGACGACGAGAACGCCATTAACAGTGACCTCGACGACTCGGATGACGATGGTGCTGGCGTGATGGGCGATGACGAGGATGAGCTCGGAGACACTATTTTATGCACCTATGACAAGGTTCAGCGTGTGAAGAACAAGTGGAAGTGCACTCTCAAGGATGGCGTCATGAGCGTTAACGGCAAGGAGTGGGTATTCCACAAGGGTATGGGAGAATTCGAATGGTGATCACGAAAATCTTCCCACGACCACGCTCGGAACCTTTACCTATTGACATCATCAGCATCTACGACACGCGCAAGTGCACGAGTGCTTGCTTTGCGACATTATTTTACGAAAACTGCTTCAGAAGATACCAGAAGGCCGCATGAATGGTTTGGATAGACCTTTACCAGAATGAATTAGTAAGACATCAGCTTGGAGCTGGGCATCCGTAGTCAGACGAGATGCGAGCAGGAGTACGGGATAATATAGGCTTCTCTTGGCCTGCTTCAGTACTCTATATGTACAAATAGAACCGTCATCAAAAGAGAAATCCGTTCTCTGCACTATCTTCTCATGCTCCCAGTTTCTGTCGAACCGACATCCGTGTCATCTACAAATCCTTCAAAGGGTATATGGTGCCAGTCATTTCGCCTTTTGCGCCTTTCGTGTCTTTCTCCCCTTCACATTGGCTCTCGTGGTCGTTTTCCTCTCCTGTTTCAAGTCTCCTTGCTGCATGAAATCCTAAGCGCCGGCCACTGTGCGCTTGCTCTCGCGGCAGACAAGCCTTGTACAACCACGTGCTTCATCGTTGGCGCTTGTCCATGCATCGCGGCTACCGAGACATTTCGGAAAATTTCTTACTCGAGGCGCTTCATAGGCGCCGCCATCGCCAGGATAGATCCCGAGCGCCTGGTCATATCTTCGTGCATATCATCGCGCATGAACATCATATCTGAAACGATCCTCCTCTCCGATCGGCCTCATCCACGCCAAAGCCGAACACAAGTCTAAATAAATCTCGCATCCAAGCCCATTGCTCGGTGCTCCCCAGCCATCTCACAGCTTTGGCAGTTTCGGCGGCGCTTAGTCTTCGGCTTGCAACGGTATGTACCGTTAGCATAGATTTGTCGTTCGTGACGAGTTTCTTGTAGAAGCTCAGGACTTTCATTTGCCAGGGTAATGTACCGAAGGCGTTGTCTGGTAATGCTTTCACGTAGGTCGGGAGTGGTTGTCCCGAGGTGCGTGAGTAGCCTGTGTTCATGCCGGCTTTGAGTAGCAAGCATCGTAGTCTTGCTAGTTGACCTTCTTCGCCTCCTGCAGTGGCAGTCGAGGAAGACCTTTGAGAGCCGGTGGCTGATTCCGAGTAGTCGCTTAGAACGGATGCGTTACTAGACCAGCGTTCGTGATGTGGTGCACCTCGTGCTGATCCTGATGAGGATGCTGGACCAAGGACCAATATGTTCGGCACAGTGACTGAGTCTGGGGATGAGTTCGCTGTAGATGTGTCGTCAAATACGGTTACTGGAGTCTCTGGAGGGAATGCGCTCGCTTCGTGATACTTTCGATTGCTTACTGTGCTAGCTGTCGATCGTCCGTTTGACCCGCGCGTAGAATTCGAATGTAGCGATGCTTGAGAGCCAAACGTCGTTTGACTGGGTCGTGGTGTATTTCTGTCAGGCCTGATCTGAGTCCAGCCTTCACGAAAGAGATCACATAGCTCCCAGCATGCTTGCACAGCGGATCCAAGGAGTTCTTCATCTGCCTGCTTGCCTTCGCGGCTGTTCTGTCGCAAGTTGAAGAGCATCTCTGCGAGAGACCAGCAAGCTCGGAGCAGGGAGTCCGTTTCCTGCGGTAAGGATGTGCGCATCTTCATGAGTCGATGGCAAAGTGTGATGTAGAAGTCCAGGGTACGCTCAACGAATGCATCGGGCAGGTTGCGATCATGTATGTTGTAAAGGTGGTTGTTGAGCTCAAAGCTCACTCGAAGGACCGAATCTGATGCTTCATCGACTCTCTGCCTGGCATCAAAGAGCGATTGGCAGAAGTCTCGGCATAGCTCCAAAGTCGGAATGACCTGCGAGGTATGATCTTCGTCCTTGTGGTCGTATAGTTCTTGACACAGCCGCCAACAGCTTCGCCATGCTTGTTCTTGAACTTCCGTCCTACCTTGAAACTTGAAGGTCCGTTGTCTATGGCTGGAGGAGAGATTCGCAAGAGTATTGCATAGGGTCCAGCACTCGGCCAATGCCGTGCGAAGAGCAGCGACCTCTTCATTGACAGTATCCAGAGTTTGCATAGCCTGCGCCATGGAGCCGTCGCTAACAAGGCCCGCTGTGTTGGGTGCGTCATCTTCTTTCGTCTCCTCTTCTGGCTCGGCACCTGGCTCCTCGTCGATGTCCTTGTCCAACGCCTCGGGTATGTCTGCACGCACCGTCAGATGTCTTTCGAAGTATGTATCGAAGCCTGGAAGCAGACCTTCTAGGCTCGACGTGCGTCGACTTTTGCGCTTATATTCCTCGTCCAGCTCTTGCCTTGTCTTGGCCTGTGGGGTCTCTCGTTCCATATAGCGTGGCACATTTGTGTTCACCGGAGATATGGTGGCAGATGGCCTCTACGCGCAAAGCTTCAGTACTTCATCAAGCAGAACAATTAAGTCTTCTTCGAACGCTTACCCGGTCTGCAGGCGGAATGACTACCGCTTCTGGTGTGCTTGGGGATGCGACTCTGGCCGTGTTCTCTGATTGCTCCGATGGCGAAGTGTGAGTCCCGCCAGGTTCAAAGTCTTTGAAGCCTGACGGAATGTGGATTACTGACTGGGGATCATTGTCTGCTGAGTCTGAACGTAGCCGCGAAGGCAGCGCTGTAACAATCTTAGGTGGGTTGTCCTGCTGCGGTCAGTACCCGATCATGTGTCGCACAACGTATGCCGTACACTCTTTGCGCTCGCAGGACTTGTAATCTCAATGTCTGGTGATTGCACTTCAAGAGACCCTCTGTTCCGATCTGAGCCTGCCGATTCTACTTCCGCATCCTCTTGTGCATCCTCTTCTATCTCTGTACCTTCAGTACCATTGGAGTCTACCGGCGAGGGTTCGATTTGTTGCGGATATGGAGACGGTGGTGGTGCGAGGGAGTCGCTTGGTCCAGATGATCTTCCCGGTCAAGTTAGTATGGAAGTCTTCTCTGCACAATTCAAGCCATTCGCCTACCTGTTACTCTGGGTATTTCCTGATCCGGGAAAATTGTTGAATCGTGCAGGCGAATTGGGAGAGTCTGAGTAAGGACTGAAGGCAGAAGACAGTCCAGCGCCTGTAGGTGAAGGCATTAGTGGACTTTTGAGTGCCATATCAGCACCCGGCTAGTCGCGTGAACAGCGTAGTGTCGCTTGAGTAAAGGTCGAGCTGCGTCAAGCTTGAATGGGCTCCAGCACCTCCATGCGCCTGCGTGTCATATTCAATAATGCATTGCCGCAATGCTGCCTGCCTACTTCGGCCTTGTTGTGCAGTATACTCCGAGTTGGACGTTGGCCTGCGGTCGACGCATGCAGGCGTTCAGCTTGGTACCCAGGCAGATTCGGCTGAAGCGCAGCACCACAGCTATGGCAAGAACTTGTTGCCTCCCAGCCGGACTCGCCGTGTAGAAGGTAGAGTCCCGGGGAGAATTCGCGGCGCAGCTGGCTCTGTTTTTTCGGCGTGGCACAGTCAGTGTTATCAGTCCTCGAAGCCAACACACTGCGCGATGCTCAAATCTAACGATGGATCCTTGAAGCTATGGCCCATCTGCCATACCACCTGTACAGTGCTGTTTTTTGAAGTAGCCAGGTCCGTGCAACGTCCGTACATCGGCACATACCGCGGGGGATTAATTAACGTAATAGATAGAACATACTAGAAACGGTCCTATAGGCATAAAACGCGGGTACCTAAACCGTTTAGAAACTTTACCTTAAACCTTACTAGTCTCTTTAAGCGAGCTAACTATATCGTAAGAATTAAATACCTCTATATTATCGACGATACTTAAACACCTACCTTATAAGTACTAGTAGGAAGCTTAGCGTAGCTACGTATATAGACTCGGCGACCTCGGCTAGAGTAAAAACCTTATCGTAATCTATACCTCTATACTATATATAACTATTAGGCGTATTTTAGTAGATAGAGTAAAGCCGCTAAGAAAGAATTAGCTACTTAGAATACTAGACCCTATAGATACCGAGAGACTAGCGGAAGCTTATTTAGACAACCCCGCTAATTATAATAAGCCGTTTATTTAAATTATAGCTAAACTTAGTATCTACGTACTAAAAGCTATTATTAATCGCTTACTTAAGGCATAGAGTCTTAGACGCTATTAGCGAATAAGAAAGCCTAAAACTTTACTCTATATTCGAGCTAACTAAATCTAGTAGGTAACTATTCTTTTATAGTAGAGTAATATTAGAATATATTATATCTTAGTACTAGACTAAGTTACCTTTAGAATTAGTATAGGAGCCGTTAGACTACGCGACGTTACGCGAATATAGAGTAATCGTAGGGACTCTATAACTCTAGTTATAGACGAATATAGTAGTAGCTATAAGACCTCTTATTAGATAGGT
>KZ107393.1:47736-102394 GCA_000504365.2 Pseudocercospora pini-densiflorae CBS 125139 | reverse complement strand
GTAGATACTAATAACCTATATCCGTACGACAAGAAGCGGTTATAAGTAACAATAATCGCACGAGATTAAGCGGCTTTAATAACCGCTATAATCGTTACAAAGCATACGAGGCCTTACAACACTCCTCTCCTCTCCTCTCCTCTCCTTCGCCTTATCGTTTGCATCGTTTCATTTTCATGCAAATGAATCAACCTCTGCAACCTTTCTATCAGCGTCGCTATGACTCCTGTTCTGTTCTCTGCCTGTCCAGATTGGCCGATCGATCGTCTCCCACTAGAATGACTACCGTTGCATCTTCTGCGGAACCAGATATTTGGCACGATTCTTCGACATGCTCACCGCAAAATGGCATTTCGGCCTGACGATGTATCCTAGCTGTCTTGGCGAATAGCGATTCGTGCTTATTGACCTGCAGTCAGTCACGCTATCCTACGACGTATGTGACAACGCAGTTTGAATGTGGAACAACAATCGATTGGTCCGCTTCTCGTAGGCTTGCAGATTGCCAGTGGGTGGCGCAGCGCTGTTCACTGCCCCAGCCTCGATGAGGTCTGTCTATCACCTTGGTGCCTCATGTTCCACATCATCTGCTGTCGCTACTCATTTTCACATCTATTTATCCCTGCTTGTATCTCTTCCTTCGACCATGCCAAGCATGGAGCATGAGGTTGACACGCGAGCTGTGGAAAATGTCGCGCAGGATGCTGCGGTGGAGCTGGACGACATGCCAACGATCACCCACATAGGCGTATCGAATCCGGACCTTCAAGAGAATACAGCCCAGACTGCGGTCAATCACACAAGCGAGTGCGCTCCTCAATGCTCTCATGGCCACGCTCCCGCCGAAGAATCCAGTGGCGATGGCACACAGCAAAGTTCAGAACCAATGGCTGAGGGCTCACAGACTCGGTGGTCAAGCCGTTTTATTGGAAGCAGCAAGACTGGAAACATTATTGCAGGATGTTCTTTTACATTTGCCCTTACGTGGGCATTATTAGCACAATGGTGGGATGTCAAGAAGAACAAATTCAGCAACTGCGCATCCTGGTTGGTAAGATGTGTTGATTGGTGATACGAAACTCGAGCAGCTGACGTCCTGCCAGTCCATCGGCATGAGCAATGAGGACTGTAATGCCACTATCTCGACTGGCCCTCCAGCCTTCTTCGGTTGGAAAAGGGATCTCTCTTCTCCTCACGTCCCAGCAACCACAGCCAACATACTTCAATGGGTGACCATGGCCGTATTGACTGTTGCTACCGCCCTCGCCGCATTTGTGCTTCTGCGACCCCGAGCATCTGGTTTCGCTCCGCCGATTTCTATAGCTCGCTTCTCTTTCTTGGGTGAGCTCACCAATGCGCGGCCTTCCCGTGCTCCAGAAGTGCTCGTACCGACCAGGGCAGGAAGCACGATGGTTGAGCACAAGGACATTGCTGCGGACGAAGACGACCAACAAGAGGTGACAGATTCCTCGCGTGACATAAGCCCAGTGGGATTGAAGATACCATCTGGTTATGTTGATAACGCGTCTCAGTATACCCTGATCTCAACTTCCAGCAAGCAGAATTTGTTTAAGAATGTTCCCAATGCTTCTGTCGAAAGCTTCGGGTCCACAATCAGCGCCCACTCCTCAATGGAGATTCTTGACCACAAGCTTTCAGGCAACCAGCAGCAACTGGAGGATCGAGGTAATTCAAGGCACTCCTTGCAGCGTCGAAAGTCCGTTGCATTCAGTAACACATCTGAGTTTGTGACTCGCCAGGCGCTTCCGAAGCTTGGGAGATCGCACAACTCCGATGACCACAATGACAGTCCTTGGACACGCAAGGCCATACTATGTTTCGGCAAGTAGCCTCTTTGTCCTTTATCAGTCCTATGAACGCGTACTTATTGTCATCGCAGACGGAGGCCATGTACGATCCTATGTCTCCTTACTAATTCTTCAAGATCCGGTCCGCCGCATATCAGACATTGAGGAACGCTATGAGCCAGCTGTCACAGGAAGCGCCGCCTATCCGTGGTCTTCCAGTCCTCGAGATTTGCCCTCAAGCTTCGTACCATATCATTACTTCGATTATTTCTTTGGTTCGGGCACAGGCGGGTAAGCTAAGCGACTTGCGCCAGGACAGCAAAAGCTGACGCTTTTAGATTGGCCGCTGCTCTGCTGGGCCGGTTGGGCTGGTCGGTGAGCAAGACACAGGATGCATTTCAGCAGCTGTATGATGATGTGTATGTGCGTCCTCGCAAATACGCCAATGGCAACATTCTGCCTTCCAAGTTTCGCGCGAGAGATTTGGAGCACTTCTTGCAGTCTGCGACTTCTGATTCTCAACCAGATTGGTCACGCGATGCTTCGAGCGGACGAGAGCGCCAGTATCGTAGATGGGAGGCAGATCGTGTCTCGCTCAGGTCGAAATGCATGAGTGGTCCAAGGACGTGGGTATCTCTGCGGCATGAAGGGAATATCAGCTGATTCGGATGACAGTGCAATCGCAGCTTATGGTGGCTCGAAAGTACGCGATACCTTCCTGTTTCGCAGCTACGATACTGCGCTGCCAGGACTTGAGGAAGCAGGGACATCACGTTCGAAAGTGCTAAACCCTGGACCTGCGACCAGCTTGCCGCTATGGCAGATATGTAGAGCTGCGATGGCATCCCCATCCTTCTTTTCTCCACTGAAACATGGCGCCGATACCTTCGCGGACGCTGCAATGGGTGGGTTCAACAATCCTGTGCAAATAGCGTTTGATGAGGTCCGATGGATTCATCCCACGTCCGATCCTCTCGTGATCGTATCCATTGGGTCTGGTATGAAGTCGCAAGATAAGGCTGTAAGTGGAACATCCTGGAAATTGCCGTTACCAGAGATTACTCGGACCTTACTTGACGAAAGGAAAGATTTCCGACATGCAATTGCAATTGCCGACTCAGCCCATATGAACTTTTCGAAGTACGCCAGAGCGGCCAATCATCAACGCGACTCGCAGGAACAGCCTGGTATGATGTACTTCCGCTTCAATCCCCCAAACATGGTTGTGAAATTTGACGATTGGAAAGGCACATCTGGTGCCGAGTCGCGGTTGCAGATGATGGAAACCGTAGAGCAGTACTTAAGAGATCCAGATGTCGCTGAGAATCTCCAGTCCTGCGCTAAGGCACTTGTCGACCTCCGGAGACGGCGAGCAGAAACGGAGAGATGGGAAGAATTTGCGTTTCCCGGACATCTTCAGTACAAATGCGACTTGGAATGCAGCAACGGCGTCTGCAATACACGTGCAGAGCTCAGGGCTCATATCAGAGATGCACATGGAATCTCAGGACCATCAAAGTCGACACTGAATGATGACGGCCAAAATGAGCAATGGATATGCCCAACTGTCGACTGCAATGAACGTACCACGCACGAATCAGAAATGATCACGCATTTGCAGAGAGTGCATGCTATGCAGCAACCACAATTCATGACAGAGGTTGAGCTCGAAGATTATCTTGACCGGTGTAGACTTACTCGGTCTCAGTTACGAGCACGTCCTTACAATTTTGCAAGTTGGAATGATTAGTCGATCTTAGGGGCAAACACATAGAGGATTTGTGCCATGGTGGACAACAGGAAGTGGCCCGGCCCCGCCGAGCCGGAACGCGAATCTCACACGTTCCAGACTGCTAGTTTTCTTCTGCGCCATTCTCACTTCCTTTTACCATCGTCACCACATGCTACCTTTTCAGCCTCTGCCATCGTCTGTCATACAGCTCATTTTGACAGCGCTTGATACGGTGGATAGCATGCTTGTCACCACCATCGACACCGGTGTGCAGCAGACTGAAACGTGCATCACTGAGAGGAGCATCAACAACGCGCCTGGCTAGTCTCAGCATGGCATCTGCTGCCTTCGCCGATTTGGCCAACTACACTCTCGATCTGGAATTGCAATGCTTTTCTTGGACTTTTCAGCGAGACCTCTCCTTCAGCTGAAGACTGGGGTTCTGTTGTGCTACAGAAAAGCTCGCCTATTGGCCTCCCGTGGAGACATGGCCCGCATCTCATGTTCAAGCTCCACAGCCTACTCTCATCGCCGATACTGTCTCGCTATGCGGCCTCTCTCTCACACTTCAAGTTTTGATATGTAGAGCGTCTGATCTTCTCGCAGTGGCTCTATATTATCATTTTTGAAATTCTCCTGGGCACCCTCACCATGTCCAGAGGCCGTTTCTTGGGAGCCTTCGGCGAGGCAATTGCCAATCTTCGAACTCCTAGTCCATCTCGTGGACGATCTCCAAGCTCTGCACAAGATGATTTGCACACAGATTCAGCCGAACAACCACAGGAAAGACTGGGCCTGCATTCATTATGGCCAGAACCGGCGAGCCAGGCAAAGACTACGATCGAGTTGGTGTTACTTTGGAGACTAGATAGCTAAGACTGACGAAGTGCAGCATCGTCGCTGTTCACGGCCTGGGTGGCGATGCATACGAGACCTGGCGAGCGCAAGACACGGGCAGGATCTGGTTGAAGGACTTTCTGCCACAGCAATTTGAAGATGCACATATCATGACTTTTGGTTACAACTCTCGTGTGCTCAGCAAGTCGATCTCAGGCATTAATGACTATGCTCGTGATCTTCTTGAGCAGCTTGAAGCAACCAGAACTGTTCATGAAACTGATCGCAATCCAGTCATTTTCGTGTGCCATAGCCTTGGTGGCATAGTTGTGAAGAAGGCAAGTGCCTGAGGTCATAAATGCGAACGACCCTGCTGATAGATCATAGGCCCTCATCCTTGCTCACGAGAGACAAAATCTTCATGAGAATATAGGCCCCATGGTGAAGGGCATAATGTTCTTCGGCACGCCACATAGAGGCTCTGAGATTGCCAGCTGGAGCACGATCTTCAGCAACCTGGCCCGCCTAACGACAGCCGGACAGATACGAAGCGACTTGCTAAAGAATCTTGAGTCGAGCTCCAGTACGCTGCGTGACATCAGCACACAGTTCGTGTCAAGGGCGGCAGGCCTCCAGATCGTTACATTCTATGAGCAGGAGAAGCTCAAGGGCTTGATCGTACACAGCCCTTCTCCGACATGCAAAGCTTTGCTGACCTCGAGCAGATTGTTCAACAAGACTCGGGCGAATTGACATATGACAATGAGCGCCCAATCCCGATCGGGGCGAACCACATAACCATGTGCAAGTTTTCGACGTTGAACAGTGCGGAATATATGAAAGTGCAAGCCAACATGAAGAAGCTTGTGCAATACAGCCGCGAAGCACAACAGCCTGGCTCAACTAGCGCTGGAGCAGCGCAGGAAGATCATGATCATCCAACACTACCTAGCTTGAGCACATGGTCCCGCAATGTGGCCATTGGACAATCTCGTCAGCACAATGGTAATGTCTACAACTACTATGGCGCGACTAGCGAGCGGCCTGGTAGCATCTCCTAGGGACTTCGTTGCTGAAGCAGCGCAGATGCATCTGAGCCGAAGTCAGCTCCTGGTAAGTCTATAACTCGCCCTCCCGAATCTGTGCCGTATTGACAATTCTGAAGCAGGCAACAAGCATTGGGATGTCTCAATGTCACGATGCAAACCTTTCCTGCATTTTGTGGGGCAGGAGACCCTTCTCAACAGCCTCGAAGAGGCCCTACTGCCGACAAGATTGAATCAGACTGTTGCAGGCCGACGATTTGTTCTTCGAGGTCTTTCTGGCTCTGGCAAAACGCAGGTAGCCCTACGCTTTGCTGAGCAGCATCGACAATCGTGAGTTGACCCTCGGCAAGCTATGCGAATCGACTGACGGAGTACGCAGCTTCTGGGGTATATTCTGGGTAGACATACTAAATAGAAAGTTTGCACAAATAGGCTTCTCAAAGCTTGCGAGGAGATTCGGCTCGTTAGTTGGGACAGGAGAAGAGGCAGTTGTCGAGATCACGACTATGCTTGCCAACGCTACGAAGCCTTGGCTCCTGATACTGCACGATCCAGCGGACCCAAACTACAACTACTCTTCGTACATGCCGGACTCACCACATGGCTCTGTACTCGTACTGATGCGATCGGACGTCACCCTGCACCTCGACACCATCGAGGAACAGCAAATGTTGTCCGGCCTTGAGCATAGATCGGCTGAAAAGTTGCTGGCCAGGATTGCAAGTGATAGCTCAGGGCATCCCGAGACCAATCGATCTTGTATGCTTATTGTCCGCTATCTACAAGCCTTCCCTCTAGCACTCGTCGTCGCAGGATCGCTTATTGCAAGTGGACTTTGCTCCGCCAACGAGTACCCACGAACCTTGAACTTTAAGCAGTCAGAAGTGGTCAACACCAAGATGTCGAAGGACCTGCCATTCTACACCACGTACTTCGCAGTCTTTGAGACAACTATACACTACCTAAAGGCAACAGCGACCTCTACAGCGAAGCATGCGCTGCAGCTCCACCGTATCCTGGCATTCTTGGATCGGGCAGGCATTTCAGAGGACATGTTTCTTAGGGCATGGAAGGCTGTCGAAGAGTACGTTGTGGACGGTCCCGATCAGTACCACGATCCTACGAGAGGACTTGCTCACATGCACTTTCTGGGTCCTTGGCATCATCACTGTGTACGCTCGCTCACCTCCGAATGGGCCTCTAGCACGGATGTGAGGGCCTTTCATGCAGCTTGCGCTCTTTTGAACGTCCTAAGTCTGATATCATGGGACAGGGAGGCTCATACAATAGCAATGCATGGTGCGCCGCGTTACTGGGCGAGAGAACGTTTGAGCTTTGGCGACCAGGCACAGGCTTGGGCTGCTGCTGCTTCACTACTCGCGTTTTCTATTAGGGAGGACGAGTACTGGCAACAACCATATTTCGAAGAGCCCAACCATTTTGGCGAGTGCATTGGAAGACGCCCTCTCGGCGTCGAGACTTGCTTCCCACCTCGAAACACAGCTGGCATCGTTAGGATCTACTTTCGGTTCTATTGGCAGTTGTTGCGTTCAGAAGACATCAGACCGCTTTACGATCCTCTCTGGGATGAGATCGTGCGGCTTGCTCGACCACTGCTTGGAGTTGAGCAACCACTAGGTGATGGCAACCACATTGCTTTGTACCATCTCAGGGCAGCTGCTCTGGAACGCATGGGACGCCACGCCGAAGCCATTCAAATGGGCCAGGAGATCCTGAAAATGCGACAGGCCAATTTTCAAACCGACCATATCGCGCTTTTATGGTCGAAGCACTCGCTGGCAAGCAGCTACCTATCTTCAGGACAAGCTGTGACTGCTCTTCAATTGCTGAAAGAAGTAGCTCGAACGCATGGCTTTGCACATTATTTGGATGACAGCCATCAGACGCAATTCCTCTCTCAAAATGGCTCAAGCATTGATGAGCCCAGAGACCTCGTCAATTGCCTGCAAACAGATGCCACGGGAATGGTGGAGACAAGCATCTCTCCAGCTTCTGCTGCGATTTGGATACCATACGACCTTGGCCGAGCCTACATTGCGACCGGTCAACATGGAAAAGGCTTGCAATTGCTTGAGGAATGCTTGCTGGGCGACGGCGCTCTTTTCCAACCGGGGCACTATCATCGTATAAGAAGGGCTGTCGCACTCGCTACGTTTTGTATCGCGGTCGGATACAATGAGAAAGCGCTCGAAGTGCTTTCTGACTCCGTTCGCATGAATGAGACAAGGCCACCGAAGGAAGGTGAGCTTATCAGCGCCCCGGAAATGGCGTTGGGACACATGCTGTTCCTGAACCATCGCTTCGAGGATGCGGTTCCGATGCTTAGGAGGATTCTTGATAAGGAAGAAGCAGGAATCTATGCCTTGCCTGAGGACACTGTAACGACCCTGACGTGTGAGCTGTATCACTGTTAGGTGAAGACCGAACGGCAAGAAGAAGCCGACTCGCTGGAAGGCCTTGCCAAACATACACCTTTTGAAGATGTGGTGCGGTCGAGCAGATGTCGGCTCAAGGCACTATTTAGCTTTCTCATGACATAGATATAGTATGGCTAGTATTGTAACATCGACGACACGCAGACGCGTAGGCGTCCACGTTTAAACCCTAGATCACTTCCAATGACGGCTGGCCGATCGCTTAGTCACCGAGAACGAGCCATTTATGTTCGTGCGAAATGTCTCTCGATTCCGTCTCGTTGCTCGAGAACATCACACCGTGCTTATAAGTAGACCACACACCCACCTACCCACACCTCGTGGCGTTGCAAGGGCGGTCGTTCAGCGACCACCCACGCTGGCCCTCGTATCCTTTCTTGGAGAAGGAGCTAATCAGCTCGGATCAGCAAATGAAAAATCTTATCAGATCCGAGGTGCAGCATAGGCGAGGCCGACTGAACTACCCTGCAGCACAAATTGCTCACACTTTTGCAAACATCACAGCTTTCCGTGTTTCAACGACATGGAAATACCTTCGCGCTACTCTTAGTGAGGTAGTCACCGACAACAAATTCTTGCAAGCCGCCGGCGGCCAGACCTCGGACTTCTACCCGAGGGGACGACTACATACTGCAACCAGACCGCCCATTGCGTGACATGGAAAATGACTACCTCTATGTTGGCGTGTGGAAAGGCAAACGCGTTCGGGAGTCTTAGAGTTGGTGTTCGACAATGTACGAGACTTTACACCACACCTTCCTCACCTTCCATCGGCGGCACTGCCGTCAATGGTAAACATGCCGCAAGGAACGAGGACCCCGCCACCCAGCGGGAATTGCTCATGAATGTACTGAGTGCAAGTGCTACAAAACGAGATGCGAAACAGTACTTGGCGCGATTCAACAGGCCGAGAAAGGATTCGAAAGGAGAGAAGCCAGATTTGTACGCCTTGCTTGAAGACAGGAATGCACGGAATCGCCAGGATCAGTCTAGGTTGGACAAGACTGGAGTCAATCTCGGTGGTCTGTATGCTCCATCCAGAGCTATTGCAGATGTGCCACAGTTCTCATCGGAAGAAGTAACTCGAGAGCAAGCAAAAGCTGCACCTCAAGAAGAGCTTCATGTGGCGCTGGCATGTCTCAAAGCGCCAGAAGCCATTGATGAAGACACCCTAGACGGACTGGCTCGAACGATTGCTCAGCTGGTGAAGCTTGATATGCGGATTATCCTTGTACTCGACATCAACATTAATAATGTTCAGGCCGAGAAGTATGCTGGGTCGCTGGTGGACGTCAAGGCTCTTCGCAAAGCTTTCGCACAGCAAGCCGATCGCTTGTGTGATGCTATTGATCGCCACAATAATGAAGGAGCTCGATCTGTACCTAATGCGCTTGAAGTGGTGGAAGACGTTTGGGAGAACGGAACAGAAACGCATGAGCTGCACGTCACGATGCCAAATACGCTGATCGATCCTTTGAAACGTGGGATGATACCCATCATTCCTTCCTTGGCATATACGGCATCCGGACAACTTGTGCAAATTGCAGCGGCAGACATCATGACGACGATCACGAAGTACCTCATTGGAGTCGACTCGGCCGGACAGCAGATAGCAGGGCCTCCAGAGCCAATTTCGCTTGACCGAATCATCGTTCTGGATGCTATAGGAGGAATCCCAAGCAAAGATCGTGGCGACGGAGCCCACGTTTTCATCAACTTAGAGCAGGAATTCGACAACATTGAGCAAGAGCTTTCAGAGTATGCGGACGCAGCAGAGCGCAATCACAGTCATCCTCGAGGCTCAGCTTTCTACGATCAGCACCGTGACAACCTCGACTTAGTCAGAAAATGCTTGCAGCTGCTTCCTCCTTCTTCGTCGGCATTGATCGCAACGCCAGAAGAAGCAGCGAGCTCATCACGGGCCACGAAAGCGCCAACACTCGGAGCAGGAACGAGACGGCAGAAAAATCCGCTCATCCACAATCTACTCACCAACAAGCCACTGATCTCGTCTTCGCTGCCAGCTGCTCGACTACATCATGCAGAAGGCGACGACCCTAACACTCCACTCACGGAGGCCAGCACCGTGCTTAGACGAGGCATGCCTTTGATCGTAATACCCGCCGCGGACCGCTACCTTGGTTGGCAACGACCTAAAGACGGCAAGAGTATGCTACGGCTAGACCAGGACTCCCGAGTTGACCTTCCCCGACTAGTCCATCTCATTGAAGACAGCTTCCGCCGGAAACTTAACGTGCAAAACTATCTCAACCGCGTCAAAGACCGCATCGCCGGCATAATTGTCGCAGGACAATACGAAGGCGGCGCAATTCTAACCTGGGAAATGCCTCCCGGCGTAAACGACCCGAATCGTCTCGTCCCATACCTCGACAAATTCGCCGTCCTACAAACCTCCCAAGGCAGCAGTGGAGTAGCAGACATCGTCTTCCAGGCAATGGTTAGAAGTTGTTTCCCACAAGGCGTATGCTGGCGAAGTCGAAAAGACAATCCGGTCAACAAATGGTACTTCGAACGTGCGGCAGGAAGTTGGCAGATTCCAGATAGTAATTGGACGATGTTTTGGACTGGGGAGGATGTGGTGGAGAATGAACAGAAGTGGAAAGATTATGTTTCTGTTTGTGAGAGTATTCAGGCTAGTTGGGATGATGATGGGAAGAAGCCTGACTAACGCAACCAACCAACAAACAAACGTAGCCAGGAGTGTGGTCGTAAGAGCTATACACCCTTCCTTAAAACTTCCGTCTTCCTCTCCATACTCTCAGCCCTCTTCTTATCTCCGACAACCTCGTGGTACTAGTTCATCGAGGTGTTTTGATTGGAACAGGAAAACGAAGTTCAGAATTATCAGCAGCCGGTAGCTTTGAGGAACTACGGAGGTGTGCATTTCAGCTCTTCGAGCCCTGTGGCGTAGATTTTGCTTGACCAAGTACAGCCCGGTACGGATGTGCTCCATACGCACTCCTACGGTCGTACCTGAGATGTCGTATTTACACAGCCATCTTCAGTTTCAGTAGATCGCCACTTACGATCTCCTGTTCTTTCTCCTTCGAGAGAAATTCAGGCATATCCCAAGTAACATTAACATACCTACCACTCAACCACTCTCTCCTAACCTCACTCAATTTCACCAACGTATCCGCACAAATCTCTCTCGACTCCGTAAACACAGATTTCAACTGCTCATCCATCCCCTCACCATTTCCCACAATGTCTGTGAGTACGTTTCCAGGATGTACGGAGAAAGCTATAAGTCCTTCGTCAGAGTATTCCGTAGCGATGAATTCTTGGAGTCGCGTCATGGCCATTTTTGAGATTTGGTAGGCTGAGAGACCGGGGGTTATGCAGGTTGCTCCGACGGAGGAGATGGAGATGAGGGTTTTGAGGGAGGAGTTTAGGACGAGAGGGAGGATGGACCGGGTTAGGAGGTAGGTGCCGAAGATGTTGATTTGCACTATATCGACAAGTCAGCGGCCTGAGTCAAGGAGACAAGTGAAAGGGACAATTCTTACTCTGTTGCAACCACTTCCCGGAATCTTGTTGGTGAAGTTTCGCTTCTTTATCCATGTGGATTATTCCAGCATTGTTGATCACGACGTCCAGGCTTTCAAACTCTGACTCGATCTTCTTGACGCCTTCAATGACGGATTTCTCGTCAGAGATGTCGATCTTGACTTGCAAGACCTTGGGCTCCTTCCGCCCTGCTGCTTTGGCTGCGGCTTTGATCTCAGATTCTGTTGTTGATAGATCTCCTCGTGCTGAGATGGCGATTTGTGAGACTCCTGCTTTGGAGTACGATACGGCGATTGCACGACCAATACCTCGACTTGCGCCGCTGATGAAGACTGATTTGCCAGTGTAGTCTGACTCTGTGGGGTCAATCTCAGGATAGGTGTCATTGTGAACGAGTTTGGTCATGGTATAGTCGGCTGCGTGATATTAGAAGTGATTTTCGGCATTGGAATATCTGTAGACATACCTGGGCCCTCGATAGGGTTCCATGCTCCTTTTGGTGGTGGCATCCTGGGGTGTGATGTTATTTTGAGTGAGATGCAGATGAAGTATTAAGGTCGGGAAGAGAACAGGTATTTAGAATGGCTTTAATACTTATCCTTTCAAGGCAGGCGCATGGCGTGTCTGGCAATTGCTGCGTAATTTGTCGTCGGCCTTAGATGGCTCTAGTGGGCCTTAGCTTATCAATCGCCAGCCTCCACGTTCTTGCCTTTCACACTCCATTTCCAGGCGCACGGGCAAGTTAAGGACATTGCGATCTGAAGAATGTATCTTGTGAAGCTCATTGTCGATGTCGATGCGGCCGCTAGTGATGTCAAGCCCTGGTTGAAAGTTTTGTAGTGGGGGCTGATGCGATCCTTCAGAGCTTTGGATGAGATTCTGCAGGAAGGGCCACGAGCGGCCGCAGGAACCGGAGTTAATGCATCTCTGCTCTATAGACGGACTTGACGAGTCTGTTGCGCCTTGGCTCTTGCGAGCGCTGGCTTCGTTTAAAAATGTTGATTCTAAGTAATACTTCCACTGAAGCTATGCTTTGTGATGGCGCTGACTGAGTAGCGAGGTATCATTTCGCCTGATCGCGTCCTTTTTATCGTGGTACAGTGTCCATGTCATGCCTCTCCTTCCAGGTCAGCTTTTCGCCGCCATGTCAACAAATGAAAAGCAAACGTGACGCCCGTGCCAGTCTATGCTCTATATCCAACGTTTCCGCCATACCGTACACCATGCTCCTTGCTGTCGCTGGATGCAATCTATTTCTTCTCAGAAGTTTCCACCTTCTCGGCTGTAGGAGAAGGTCCCTCCTTCGTACCAGCACTAGATTCCTCCAGTTTGCTGCCACTTGGGCCCTCAAACTTTGCCTGCTGCTTCTCAAGATCTTGCTCGGCCTCCAACATCTCTTGATGCGTAGGGTCGTTCTTGGCAAGTGCTTCGTCCTGCTTCTGATCTTCCGTCTTCTCGTCAATGTCTTCCTTATCATTGACCTTCTCTTCCCGTCCAGATGCCTTTTGCTCTTCTGCCTGCTCGTTCTCCTCTTGGATCAGCTCTTGCTGTTCTTTGATGACCTGCAATCTCTGCTTGTTGGTTGTGGCACCTTCGGCGGTATGGACCTCAAGCTCGATCTCGTGGAAAAGCTCCTCAGGAATGCTGGAAAGCACAGCCTGGAGTGCTGAGAGCTGACCATCAAATTCATTCTCCTTGCCCTGAGCATACATGAAAGCGTTGCTCAACACAAGCAGAGTGCTTGGCACGCCATACTTGAGACGCAAGTCCAACCAAAGTCTAAGATCATCCCGCAGACGCCCAGGGCTCATGCCATGCGTCCGCAGACCACGCGCGGCGCACGCGTTCTGCAGCTCTGGGACAGAAAGCGAATCAACGCCCTCAAAGCTGATAGCCTTGTCGTCGCGCTTGATCTGTCGCATGCGGTGTCGGATCGTGTATCGAAGCATAGCGTCTGTGCCAAATGTGCCAAGGTTCATGTATCTGCAAATACCCACAAGCTGTGGTCTTGACAAGTTGTCTAATGTCAAGTCGTCCTTGAACAGCTTGCAGACTTTGATGACATCTGACTTTGTGGGCTCTTCGCCAGTCGAGCGCAGCTTGCGGAAGAACTCAGTGAACTCTTCCTTCTGTGCAGTCGCAGCCGAGATTGGAAGACCAGACTCTCGCATCGTTTGACGCAAGAATTTTGAAACCTCTTTTCTTGAAGTCCGCAGTCTTGTCGCCTTCGTCTCCTTGCTCTGAGCGCCTTCATATGTGGAAGGAAGCATGTTTGGGAAAAGTCTCAGGGCTACAGGAAGGAGCAACTCTGCGAATGGCACGATCACGAAGACCGAGAACGGCACAAGTCGACCCAAATCTTGCACAGTTCTGGTAAGCTGGCGATGCTCTCTGCGTGTGAGCTCATAACCAGCTGCCATCTTCAGCGCAAGTTTCGAGGAAATCTTGACCTCTGTCGCCAATAATTTGGTGCCATCCCAGTAATGCTGCGCTTCATGCTTGACCTTTTGCCACAAGGTCATCTTCTTCTTTTCCTCCTTCTTGGCCACCTCCTTCTTTTCTGCATCTTTGTTCTCAGCAGCGGTTTGCGATGCCAGCTGGTTCAAAGCATGCTGCTCTGACGCAGCAGTGGGCGCGCTCTCTGAGGGTGTCGCGGAAGGGATGCTGATTTTCTGGTCGGCAGCATTCTTGGGCATAGACCTATCGGCATCCTTTTGGAGTGGCTTCTTAGCCTGGTCCATATTGAAGCCGGGTGGCGGACCCTGATTCTCTCCATGCTGTGATCGTTCGGTCGATATCGTATGGCGCGGGACTAATATGGCGACTGCGGGCATGTGTCGAGGAATTCTTGCAGCTCTAGAGAAAGCTGTTCTATTGCCATGACGAAGTAATAGGGGCGCAAGTTGCGCCGAATAGCGTGAGTTCATCATGCTGGCCGGCAGCACGGTGTGTATGCTGTGATGTGATGGTCACAGCAGGAGGTAGAGTACACGCAGATGGAGTTGTGGTGTTGAGGTGCAAAGTGATGATGTTGAAGAGAAGTTCACTGCCCTTGCTTTCACACGTCAAAGGTAAGACAAGGGTTCAGCATCGGGGATCGGAGCGATGAATAAGCTTCACGACAGCGAGAGCGACGCCTTGGCATTCCCGTGCTGCATCGGAGATTCTATTCTGGGTCTTTTACGGATTGATGCCGCGAACAAGATGGGAAGTCACATGAAGTCAAGTGAATACTAAATGCTTTCACATGCATGTTCTCCGCCAACTGAACGTAGTCCTGTTGCTATGCTGATCACTCCCGCGGTATCTTTGTAGCACGGGATCTGGGCCGTGCTCAGGCCTCGGCGTTAGGTGAAGTGGAGAGATTGCCGAAGTGCCATCACCGCATCTCCATCTCATCGCTCTCGCTAGCTTGCCGTGTATCTCAATTGTCTCAGCGCCCTGATTATTCCGCTGACCGTTGAACAACGTCTTCAACACTCTCAGCCCTCACTCCCTCTACTACCTCACTGCGCGCCTCAGTTAATCTTCACCATGGCATTGTACGATAGCAGCTAGTCGTCACCGTCCTCGAGAGACTTACGAGTCTTGATCACCAATTCGCCGAACGACATCACGAGCTCAGCAATAACAACATATCCACTATCGCAGGCTCCTTCCCGCTCACGAACTATCTGATATCACGATCGCGTACACAATGACGACCTTCGGCCTGCGTAAAGCAGCGCGTATCATTCTTATCGGCGCACCGGGTGTCGGTAAAGGCACACAGACTGAGCGCTTGCTGAAGCGATTCCCTCAATTGTCAGCAATCAGCTCAGGAGATCTGCTACGCGACAATGTGCGAAATCGCACTCCACTTGGTATATATATCTATATTCACGAGTCTTCATAATATATACTGACGCCGATCAGGAATCCAAGCTGAGGCCCTGATGAACCGCGGCGCATTGGTTCCAGACTCGATGATTCTGCGCCTTATCCGCAATGCTTTGACAACCAAAGGCTGGCTCATCCCAGCAGACGGCATTCAGCCGATCACCCTCAACTACAGCTCCGCAAGTGCAGACCTCAACCCCGCCGCCGCGAACGATGGGCTGCCCCCGGACAACTGGATCAATCTGCCCTTGGATCTCGATACTGGGTATCGGTACAGTGAGCATCCTGACGCATCGTTCGTGCTCGATGGCTTTCCCCGCAACGAAGCACAGGCAGCACAGCTCGAGAAGATGGTGCCTGTCAACCTTGCGATTCACGTGCATACTCCAGCCGATATCATCGCTGAGCGCATGAGCAACAGGTGGATACACCCTGCGAGCGGGCGAGTGTACAATACCACTTTCAATGCACCGAAAGTCAAGGGCAAGGACGATGTCACCGGAGAGCCCTTGATCCAACGAGATGACGACAAACCAGAAACTTGGAGGAACCGACTAAAGACTTTCGAGGATAACAGCCGTGGACTGCTTGATTACTACAACCGCAGAGGCGTGCTTTGGAAAGTGGAGGGCAACAGCAGTGATGAGATCTCACCAAAGCTGTTCCGAGAATTCGAGAAGCGATTTGCGAGAGACTTCGTTGCATTTTAGGAGAGCGAACCAGAATGTAAGATGATCATGCTGAGCGTGGTGTCTGGGCGCATCAGGGAGGTTGGGGTTGAATTTTGATGATACGAAGCTGCCACTGAGAGTATAGGAATCAGAAGCGCGCGCGTATAACGACTTTTTGGAAATGAAAATGTACAAAGAGAAGATATTTACTGCCACTATTGTCTTCCTTGTCGTAAATTTTACTTGCTTGTTGTATGCTCGTAGTGGTAACAGGTTGGGCCATGGCTTTGGTTCGGGCGCTGGCAAGGGAGGCCGCGGGCCGTTCGTGTCGACGCGACATCGATGTTGTCTTCCCTTCTTCTCCTTTGATCTACTGAATGATACATCTTGCACATAATATGCCAAGTTTGAGGTTGGAGCTGCCGTCTTCAAGAGCTTATTCGGGGAGCAATGCTAACTCGAGGGAACAGCTTCTACTGAACCCTGCACTACAGGCGGAAAGACCGCGTAGCGCGATATATGCATCGCGTTCTATCAGGATGGGCCCATACCACAACCTGATCACAATCATCCATGTCACCGATTGGGGGCTGATCTGAAGATCGATGATAGGCCGCTATCTGTGAAGCGCTTTCGCTTCAACACGCCACGCCACGCTTGCGCTGCACACCTGCATCCTGGTCGATCCGCCCTTCTGGACTCTTACGCTGTTCCTGCGACAATATCTTTAGGTTGGATGGCAGAGAGCCATACCAGTTCTGCAGATGTATGAAGCAAGCCGACTATTTACACCAGCAGATAAGCATGTTTGGCATTGCTGGAGAAAAAGACTATTGCAATAGATGGAGTAGGCGGAGTTTGGGTAAGTCCAGACGCGGCTGAGGAAGAAGGCAGCTCATCTTTATGTGCGCTTGAGCGCCCCGCCTACTGCATGTACACGCGAGCCTCGTGCACTTCTCTTCTCCGTCGTGGTATGTTTCTTTGCTCCTCTGATGTCTAGGACTTTTGCGCCCAATGTCTTCATACTTTGTGCCGGATTTCGACTTTGGCGGCTTTTCGGTGGGCCCTCTAGATGATCCAAGTTCGTCACTCCGGCGGACATTCAATGATGAAGAAGCTTCGCGCAATTCACTGGAGACGCCCGGTGAGGAGCCTCAGCAATTGACTTCCGTACCTGAGCAAGATGCTGCAGAATCCAAGGAAGCAAGGATACCTGAGGCTGTGCGAACTCCACCTCTCGACCACGGGCCGAGCGAATCACAAGCAGGTCTATCAACAGAGGCGACTCACGAGGACGATGAAGAGTTGAAGCGAGTTCTGGAATTGTCCCGAAAGACCGCAGCTCTAGAAGCAAAACGCCGTGAGGCTCGCATGGAGAAATTAGCTGGAACGCGACCAAAGATCTCCAAGCCAGGCTCATCCTTTAGTCCTGGACCACTGCCTGACTATCCTGCTCCTCCATACCAGGAAACGGCAGAGACTAGACCAATGGATATACCTCATCGCGTTTACCAAGCATATACCCCAATCCAGCCCCAGCAATCGCCTTACCACTCTGGGGAACACATGCGGACGGCTCCTCCAGTCGCGAATGGATACTTGGGCACTGCATTTGCGACACCTTTCGACACTGGTCCACCGCCTACGCACACGTCATTGCCACAGCACCCTGTTGCTGTCCCTGTTCCTTTAGCGAGAGGTCCATCACAGTCGTATCGCTCGATGAGGGCGCCATTATCCTCCAGCCCGCCTGTTCTGGAGCCAACTCGCTCTTCGCCGCCAAAACGAAGCACACTTGCGCCAGCTCAGGAAGGCAGAGCATCGCCTTCAGGAAGACGATCTAATATCAGAGACACCTCACGGAGTCGAGAAGGTACTACTGCTCCATCGCGGTCAGCCACGTCAGGCGAAATGTGTGATGCCTGCGAGAGAATGTTACCCAACACCTCTTATTGCAACGTCTGTAGCATGGTATACTGCAATCAGTGCTGGGATCAACAGGTCGTCCATCGCAAGCAGCGGCGACAGCCCGGTGTATTGCCTCATGAGAAGACGAGCTCCAATATTGCTAAGAAGATCAAAGGTGTACTAACGCCAGATCTCACGGAGACTGACAGGGAAAAGCTTCACACGAATGATATCGAGACGACCTGGTTTGGTATTGTGCGCGAGGGTGCAGAACTCCCGCTCATGGCTGATTACAATCGGTATGCAAATCTGATCGCCAGGACGAAAGAATTACGACTGGATCTATCATCTGAGACTCTTGAAAGTGCCCCAGCAAGCGAGACGGACACACTGTACCCTAGCCTTGTCTCATTTGTTGGTCAAACGGGAGCTGGTAAATCTACATTGATCAAGCTGCTGATCGACCTGAACATCCAGCCCGATGATGCAACCTTTCCTACGCCAGTTGTAGGGGCACATGGTCGAGACGTTCCTACCTCTGAGGATGTACATCTATACCTGGACCCTGACACAGTATTGTCGGCATCTTCTCAAACACCTCTGCTTTTCGCAGACTGTGAAGGCCTCGATGGCGGCGCACGAGACCCGGTCGGCGCCAAGCATCGAAAGCACATGGAAAAGCAGGCCAAGGCTGATGAAACCGCAGCTGGAGCTCGGCGCCGAAGACGATTGAAGCCAACCTCTGAGAGGCCTCTTCTGTGGGCTGCTGAGTCGGACACTAAGAAGATGCGAGAGTATGCAGTTGCAAATCTGTACCCACGCTTGCTGTATACGTTCTCTGATGTCATCGTGTTCGTCTTAAAGAACACCAGGTTGGTCAAGACTATGTTGCTAGGCCATTCTAGCTGACTTATAATTAGAACTATCGAGGGTGTCGTTTCGCGTCTAGTAGACTGGGCACAGAAAGCGCTTGAAGAATCCTCGAACCAACCTGTTCTTCCTCATGTCATCATTGCGCTTAACGCTTCCGAGAACGACATACCTGAAGACTTGTGGGACGTCGATCATGCTACAATCACTCTCATGGAAGAACTCTCCGGTGCGGTCGAGAGCAACCCAGCACTACAGCGACACGCCCAGTTCTGGAGAGAACGAGATCGCCAAGTCTCGTCAGTGGAGCAACTCGTCCTGTCGTACTATAGCTCGGTGCGCGTAGTACGCATTCCCACCGATGGCATCCCCAACCTGATAGAAGGCCAAGTCAAGAAATTATCAGGAGAGATCAACACTGCCTGCAAAGCTGCACGAGAAAGGAAGGCGGAATTGCGCATGCTTCTCAATGCTGACGAGCTTCAGCCGTACCTGCAGGTCGCATTCGATCATTTTGCGAAAAATCTGGACGAGCCCTTCGACTTCGTCCAGGCATCCTTCACCAACAGCCCTATTCCGAACGATTTTGGCGGTAATATACTAAAACTTGCTATCCGTGTAATGGAGAACCGCAAACACCTCTTAAGTGCGCAGCCAATTTTCGAAGCGCTCAGCTTTGTGGTAGCCTCATGTATCATGCTTGACGTGGCTCGCAACCGATATGTTGGCAAACCTGAGGATATTTTCGGGGAGTATGTGGACCACCTCAACGCATCTCTGGAGAACTTCTGTGATCGCCATTGGCCTTGCGAATATGTCAGTCCTAAGGGAGGACGCTGTGTCAATGTACGCAGTGGACATGGAGCGAAGGGCCATCAAATGAAGAATGGCAAGCTCCTGGAGACCGGAGAATACGTCTCCAGCTTCAACTTCAAGGATCATAGGCAGAAATTCCAGTTTGATGTCTATGAAAAGCTGGATGCCTTGCACAAGCGAGTTCGTGAACGAACGAGGAGTGGTACCACAGAGGAACGAGCGGCAGCCGACATCCACAAAGAACTTGTTCTCCTCCCGTTCTTCGAGCATGCATTTGACGGCGACCCAAAGGCTTTCATTAGCCACTCAGTCTGCTTCGTCTGTCTCTTCGAGCCACCTGAACACGCCTTACCATGTGGACACGTCATCTGCGGACCATGCCTCAGGACTTACGGCAAGGTCTACCTCAACAGATACGTAGAGATCACCGAATGTCCTATGGAGCCAAGAGAGCGCCGCTGGAGACAGGCATGGAAGGTCTATCTGAAGCCCGCAAATGCAGGAGTGCGCGTCTTGACGCTTGACGGGTAAGCAACTGAATGCTTTTGATACAACTCTTGCTGACTTCAGGCAGCGGCGGTGTACGAGGTATCGTCGAGCTCGAGATACTTAAGCACATTGAAAAGGAACTCGGTGGTCGCATCAGTATCCAGAGCTTTTTCGACCTCATTGTTGGCACGAGGTATGCTGGGATGCAAGAACGAACCATAAACTCCGCTAATTCTGCATAGCACCGGAGGCATCATTGCTCTGGGACTTACCGCACGTAATTGGACTGTGGAGCAGTGCGCACACAACTTCGAACTTCTCTGTCGCAAAGCATTTACTCTCCGGAGAGGCATGGGCGTACCTATGCTTTCGACCATTATAGAGAGCTACAACCATTCGAAGTATGAGACCACACCATTGGAAGAAGCTTTGAAAACGACATTCGGTGATACTCAATTCCTCTTCGGCGGCCAGCGTGAGGATAACGAGAGGGTCGATGTCAACGTGGCAGTCACCGCAACCTCACTCGCAGGAAGTGGCGTGCTTCTGTCTAACTACAACCGACTCTGCCTCGAAAAGCGTAAGCACCTCAGTATGCATATCGAATCTTCACTGAAATCATTGTTAGTACCATACATCTTTCAGCGGCCAGAGAAGCCAATTGCGGAGCTTCGAACTTGGGAGGCGTGAGTATCGACGCAAGGTTCGTCCATTCATGTTTAATACTGACATGTGATAGTGCTCGAGCGACATCTGCTGCACCAACTTACTTCAAACCACTGAGTCACGAAGCCTCTAAGCACGTCTATTCCGATGGAGGGGTGTATCATAACAATCCAGTGAAGGTCGCGGAGCAAGAGCGTAAGCTTATTTGGCCAGCACAACAGGATTGGGAGCCGGACATCGTACTCTCCCTTGGCACTGGCCATTGCGTGAAGACCAAGGAGAAACTATCGAGAAGCTGGCGTCCAATGCCTTCTCGCGGCTTCTGGTCACACGGGAGATATCTGCTCTCACTAGGCGTTGATCACATCCACATGTCATTGAACTCGGAGAGCACCTGGACGGAGTATCTGAATGTCAAGCAGCCCACAGTAGAGAATCGTAGACGCTATGTTCGACTCAATCCGAGACTGAGGGAGCCGTTGCCCAAGCTGGACGACGTGGACCAGATGGAGTCCTTGAAAATGCAAACCAAACTGTATCTCGACTCCAATCCTGAGCTGCAGACTCTTGCTCACCGCTTAGTTGCGACAAGCTTCTACTTCGACAGCGGAGCCGTCCAGGAGGTCATGAATGTGGACGCCTTCGAGGTTACTGGTAAGCGGTAGTCTGTAGTATACATCTTACAAGAGCTGATGTCCTATCGTTTAGGCTACGTTCAATGTCGTTTCATGGCTGGACCAGAGGTATCCGAACTTGGCAAATTCATCAAGAAGAATGCAATTGCCGGACATGATCCGCACTTCATTATAAAAGAGGAGGACAATGATCAAGTGCAGCCGCAGGAGGTCTTACTCGATTCCAGAATTCTCACTCGTATGATAGAGCACCAGCAATTCCGCATCGACAATGCTGTTACCATACGGCGCACGAACAGGTTCGCACCCACTGAGATCGCGCTCTGCCTTACACGCGGCACCTCTTATCCGATCTCCGGCTTCCCAAGGAAGCTGCACAATGAGACAGCGACTAGTAGCACAGGTACTGTTACCCATGAACAAGGGATGTCGTATTTCATACTGACGAGAGACAGCGAATCGTCTTGCATTGTCAGCAAGCCATTCAACTCGCTGGGCTACTCGCAGCGGTAGCGACCGACTTCGCAAATTCGCATGGAGACCTCCCAGTGGCAACGCAATTCCGCCGCCACCTCTCAGCAAACAAGACATCATAGATCAGTTCCAGGACTCGACTCTGCTAAGCCCTGTGGACCCCATCAATTCAGAAATTGAGCAAGCTGTGTCGGGATCAAGCAGAAGACCTTCGCCATTGCCTTCAGCCCCAATCTATCCTTCCTCCCCGGTCGAACTACCTGTGATCGGTGCAGAAGTACAGATCAACCGAAACTACGTTGCGATCAGTGATTGGCACCCAGATCAGGGTGATGCCTCGTCACTAAGCCTAAGGAAAGGCGACAGAGTCACCGCCATCGATACGACGAACAACAGTGAGTTGACAACGTTGCACGGTTCTATTCGACGATGGGATGTATCAGCTGACGCCCTTGCAGGATGGTGGCTTGGACGACTAACGACAGATTTCTCAAGAAGACAAGGCTGGATACCAGCTCACATCCTTGCTCCTTTACCTGCAGGAGGACCACAAATATATTACGAGATGGCATGATCTAATGCATATGACGGAGAGGCTATTCTGCTTCATGTAAATACTAATATCATAATTCTAGAACCGAAACGCATGAAATGTCATGATCACATCTGCGACTCCACCGTGTCACGCCGAGAAAAAGGCGCAGCAACTCGAGGCAGATGATTCTGACTCCGCCACTTCAGCCTTGTCCAGTAAGGTCTTGTCATGCAGAGGATTACGATCAGGATCACGAGAGGCACTGTGATGCCGATGTATGCGCCGAAAAGCTTGCCGCCGCTGTTTGTGAATTGGAAAGCTGGGACGTTGAGGATCGTCTATGGGATGGGGTCAGCCTTCAATACTCAGAGATGAAAGAGATGTTGGATTTGCTTACAGCTATCAGACTTGCTGGTAAGAAAATGGATCCCAAGACTGCTATGAACTTCATATCTTGACTGTCCCGCTGAGCGGCTTGCGCGATGCTGGATTGGAGACGTATATCTCGTTGCTGGATGATGTTGTAAAGCTGATCTACCTCGTCAGCTTTTGCAGCATGGATATCTTTTGCGTCCGAGCTTACCATATTCGACACATTATCGACTCGATTAATATGATCCTTATCTCTCGCCACCAAACTCTCCAATTTCTGCCAGGTCATGACACTCCATCTCCGCAAGCTGTTATGCGCATTCCAGTACTGCTCATTCGATGCTGTTCCAAGAATGGTCTCGGTGTATTTCATGCCTTCTTCGAGGGCGTTGTGATAGCTTGTCCAGAAGTCGTAGCGGCCTTTGCGGCTGGCTTGCTCTTTTCGGCATTCGTTGAGGAGGTCGAATAAGTGTTCTAGCTCCTGAGGACTTTGCTCGTTGTTATGAACATTCAAGTCTAGACTGAACGAGGCCTTCCTGCCGATACGAGCCATTTCACGCTCCAAGGTCTGCAGTCTGTTCTTGATCGTATTTCGACGCTTTATAGCCAGTTGCATTAACTCTTCAAATATGATACAAGGTACTAGCATTGGATGGAAAGAATACTGTTTGAGTTCCTCCAACGCAGAAGTGAGCGAAGTGGACTTAATTTTTTCTTCCAGGCTCCAAAACGCAGAGGTATCTCTGGTCCGCACTTGATGCGAAAGGGCGATAGACCAATCGCCTTGCTTAGACACACAGTAAGTTACCATTTCGAAGCCTATAGGAGAGCCATGAGAGTCTCGTAAAGTGTAAGCATTCGCTGTTCCTGTTGATCCGTCCGCTATTTGAAGGTATGAGACCGGTAGATCCAGATCGATGAATGTTCTGCGTAAGCTGGCAGCGTCTACGAATGGCAAGAAGTCGGACTGCCCACTGACATGGTGTGGGCGACTTCTCTGTATCATGCATCGAAGCCTAGTTCCATTTACAGGCTCATATCTTGCTGGGTCTTGGTTTGTAAGCGGGTATACTGTCCTAGTGAAAAATTCCTCGGCCAAGGCGTCCTGCTCCTTTTCAGAGAATTGCTCATCGTAGAATGTGCGACAGTGAACTTTCCAGCCCTGGTAGTGCATTAGAGAAGTTCAGATATGTGTTGGAGGTCCATTGTGTACCTGCTCAGCTTTGAAGAGGTGATACTCTGAAGGTTGCCAGAGGAACCGCTTGTTGGATTCTGCTTGGCGTAGGACTCTTTCCTGAAGTGGATTCATGAGATGGAAGTCTTGTAACAGTTTAGCATCGCATGCTGAACGATGGCATACTTGTGCGGAGGCAAAAGCACATTTGAGGCTGAGCTGGCGGGAGACGTTCGCTGTGGCGGAGTACGCCGCCAGGTATATAGAATATGCAGGGCGCCCTCACTTGCCGCTAAATCTGCACATGACTTGTATGAGAAGAGAGATTGTCGGATCGCGTAGAGCGGGCATGAAAGGCAACACGGAACATTATGTATATGTACAACGTATTCGAGCTTCTGACTCTTCTGTGTTTGGACGACCACAGCTGGATGATCAGATATTACAATCCCAAATTCGTTTGATAGAAAACCATTGACGTTTGCAACGCCCGCCATTAATCATTCCAGAGTTCTATGACCTTTGACCAAATCAGCTGCATTTGGAATCTGAGGCGAATCGTTAATGTACCTTACGCCTGCTTCGCCGACCTGACCTGACCTTCGCCAGAGTGTTTTCCATAGACGGAGTGACGAGAGCTTCTCATATTGTCTTAGTGAGCTCTCGCGAAAAGATTCTGAACTCGCCGTTCGTTGCATGACTCGCATTCGTAGGTCGAGGAGATATCACTGGCTTTTGTATCCCACGGCATGAATCCAGCCAGCTTTCGAATTCGTCTGGGTCTTCGTACACTTTTGGCCTCGCAATGCCGTGCTTTGCTTTGAGATGTTCCGCGAGATCTGCCGATGAGTCGAAGACAGAGATCTTTTCCTCTCCACAATGGTCCCAGGAGCAAGACCACGGAGCAACGACGTTTTCCTCGTCGCCGTTTAGATGACAGGGTATCTGCGTAACCCAACCATGAGCTCGTGCAGCATGGCGCCGCAATTTGTAGCGCGTCTCGAACGGCGGAGCTTCGCATCCATGAACATCACAGCTGTAATTCAGATGGAGCGCGAATTGCTCCCATCGTTCAGTCTCGGCCCTCTTCGTTCTCAAATCGACGAGCATACGAGCGCATTTCTCAATCGCATCGGCCACTGGCATATCGAGGTCCGCATCACTTGCATCGCCATCTTGACCTTGACCGCTGGTGTCACTGTTGATATAGGAGCTCACAGCACTTTCCATTCTGGACTTGGTAGTGGATCCTCGTGATTTCTTTGGCCCTTCCCACTCGTCAAGTTTGACCTTGCTCAGTCCTAGACGCTGGGGAACGTTGAAACGAAAATACTCTATGCGACCTGGGCCTTCGGGAATGTTGCTATTGACGCTCTTAATGGTTCGAAGAAGATTCGTATGGTTCTCCTGCGAGTCTAGAGTGCTATCCTTGAAAGATTGTCGGTCTTCCGCGAGATCTTGGATATGATGTAGAGCCCTGGTGTACCACTTGTCGTCCTTGGCGCCTTTCTGAGGTTTCTCCCCTGTGCCAATGGACACGACAATAAGTGGTTTATGTGGCCAGTGCATCTGGTTGACCTCTGTATAGGCCAATTCGGCAGGGTTGTTCTTCCCACCCATGCCGCCGTCTTTGTACTTGGCCTTGCCGTCAATCAAAGGTGAGAAGTATGACGGCGCAGCGCTTGTCGCCCTGGCAACCTTCCAAAGTGGTAAGCTGGAGCCAGGGCCTGCATTTGGATGGTCGCTGGCCCTCTTCGAAGGCCTTGGATGATTATAGCTTCGGAAGACACATGGCCTACGAACGTCCGTACCGCCGAACGCCACAACGACACTGTGTACATCAGCAACCCAAAGCTTGAGCGAAATCAGAAGTCTTACGTTCGCGCGCTCGTCTCGTTGTCAGTACGTAGTTGCACCTTGTCTGCATAATTTTGAATCTGGTCGGGCTTCCGGGGAATCTCCACAGCATGATTTGAGGGCGGGTGAAGGCGCAAAAGCACATCATGCTGCGTCGCACGCTGCAAGACAAGCTCAAGGTGCTTTGCTTTGTATCGAGGTGCGAAAATGCCTCCCGGTGCCTTTTTGCGAGGTCGACAAAATACATGCTCGCCTACCTCATCGTACTTCTCCTTCGCTTCAGAGACAGTCATCTGGAGACGGCCTAGCATGATCGCGCTCAGACTAGTAGAATCAGTCAGCAGCAGTCCCTGAGAAAGAAATCATTGCGTACCCTCCAGTACTAGTGCCCACGAAGTAGTCGAAGTAATGATGAGGTGCAAAGGTCTTCTGTCTTGACTTCGGGATCTGCGTACCTTGCTGAGACCAAGGATACGCACCACTACATTCTGCTTCCTCGATTCCTCTGACTCTTTCCATAATCTTCTCAAGAATATGGAGTGATGCATAGCCGCGGACACCGCCTCCATCTAATTATCAAGCATGCAAGTTAGCACAATCTCAAGTATGTAGCCACCAATGATGCACTGACCTAGACTGAGGATGACCTTCCGCGCCCACGGACTGTCAGGATGTGAGTCGGAGTTGTGTTGTCTGCCAGCTCGTGGCAATCGATCGCTCGGCAATGCGTCCGATATAGGTGCTTTCGATGAGCTTTTTGTACCCGCAGAATTTCCTGCCATGAAGAATTGCGAAGGGGTCACCATTCATAGGTAAGTGCAACACTATTTATGCAGTTTCGCGCCGACGCTCAGCACCATGGCCGAGGTGCAGACCGTGTATACGCCAATGCATATGGAGCATGAGCCTTTCAGCCTTTCTTTGCGATGCTGATGCATGGTGCAGATTGCGAGCCCAATCATAGATAAGATGTGTGCCTCTAATGAGATGGACGGAACGTCGAAACCTCGAAAGCCGACGCGATGTTCGTCGTCGCTACACCACCCCATGAGCTTAGCGCTCTGACCGCTGAGGCAAATGCAAGAGGCGACCTTTGCAGGAGGCACAGCTAACTACCCTGCGGGCGTTTTATTGCTTTTCAGCCTTACTGCGTCAAGTGGTCAAAAGTCTTGAGTTCGAGGTATGTTGGTAACGCCTGATACCAGCGACATCAACCAGTCGTCTGTTCACAGCGAGAATCAGTGTGCTGACAACAAGTAATCGTAGTGTTTGAAATGCGATCGTGAAAATATATGAAGTTCAAGAAAGTTGAGCAAAGTAAGAGAGGGGTCCACGGCCCCACGCTTATCGTACTCAGCCACCCTACCTCGCACGGGAGTACCATTCTCCTTAGCGGCTCGGATGATCCACGTTTCAATGCATGATCAATGCGCCTGCCGCTCATGATCCAATCGCAGCCGCTTGGAAAGGTGCTTCGTACGCCGGTTCAAAGCCATGATGACGCGTGAGGCATGTGATGACTTGCATGAAAGCGAAAGGCTGGCGATACTTCTCTTCTTAGTCTTTGGGCCGAGACTCTGATCTGTGGAGACCATTGGCTGGGCTTGCAGGCTGTGCCCTCCAGAAGCGTTGCCAAAACACTGGTACTTTCAAGGAGAATCAGACCCCAAATGATCGCGCCCAAATGAGTGAATCATTCTGGTGGTGGGAGAAGCTCGGCGAAAGAGATGTATCAGGCTCCGGCACTGTCTTACTGGCGGCCCCAAAATGTTGAAATGGATGGATCAGGATCAGACAGAGGTATAGCGTACCCGAGGTCCAGCCTTTCTTGCTGTCTGCGAGGCGAAGCTGATGAACATAAGCTCAGCATCTTCCCCCATTCTGTGTGACCGATCAGTAGTTCATCAAGTTTCATATCAGTTGCCAGTCCTGTCCAATATCGCCTCGTACGACCGGTTATATTCCTCCAATGGCTGCATACTCTAAGCAGAAAGGCGGATCAATCCTGGTGTATGTGAGAGCAGATCACAGCGTGACGATAGAGCCTCGAAAGCTCATCGAGGGTAGGCAGTAGATTCACATGGTGGTCCTCGCAATTGCTGAAACGGAATAGGCCGCGATGATGTCGTGCAGAAGGGCAAGATAGACCGAAATCCGTTCCGATCTCAGCAATGTATCAGCATTGCTGCCGATGTTGCGGCCGTGTCCCAAGGCCGTTCGGCAGATCGCAAAGCTGTCGCAAGAAATAGCGATGTGTATGATGGCTCACATACTTCGGTAATAGTCTTCAAGAACATCGGGAAAAACATGAGGTGGAGAAGGGCTGTCGGAGATGTCAGGGAATACCAAGTCTTCGAGGAGCGAGTGGTGTAATTCGTCTTGATCTTGTTTTTGGCTTCTGTAACCTAGTATGGTAATCCAGAGATTGTCGCCTGGTGCTTTTGTGAGAGATTTCCGGCGCGCATATACGTGGTCGACAGGAAATGCCTTCCACTGCTTATGTCAAACACTTCAGGCCTATGGGCACTTTTCGGCATCGCTGCGCAGTATTGAAGCTCCGCATGAGTAAGTTATTCACCTGGTGTCGTCCAACATTGTGACATTCTCATTGCATGCTCTTGACCATTGAAGGCTCAAAAATTTTCATTTCCACTAAGCCCCTTGTCTGCATCGTACGGCCATGGACCGAGCTATTCAATACGGTCGGCTCGCGGTGGCTGCCATCGCGCGGTGCATCTGTGAGAGAAGCACTATAAGTGACCCTGCTCTTGCAATGCTGGCCGCCGGACTTGATGCCTCCTTTGATAGCTGCACATCCACGCTCGTGGATGCTCGAGAGACCAACGGGGCGTTTGATCGTGTATGAGGGGTTGATCTCGAATGATCGCTGCAAGACGGTGTATCAGTTCCAACATGTTCACGTTTTCGGTCCATCATAAAAGCTCATCAGGCAGCGAGACAGAGAAAGAGTAAGACTTGCGGTGTAGAAGGCGTGCAGTGAGTCAAGGTTGATCTGCTCAAGGGCGACCTGCTCAAGGGCGACCAGTGTTTGGTGCGCACTGCTCAGTTCTCACGGCAGGAAGCCGCCGCTAGCAAGCATGATTCACTTTCTTTCGATCTTATTTGAACGACACTCCAGTTCGATGCTTTTTCCAGGACGTGTCTAGAGCATATAGGAAACATCTTTCGCTAGAGGCTGTTTCTGAGAACTCTGCTCGCACAGGAGTATCAAGCGCATTTGCCAGAGCTCCATCTGTGCTCAGAAAGGCTACGTCGGGGAAATGTTTCACCGAGAGCATAGTTCTATGCATGCTTTTGTTGTTAACGTATCCGCTGCGTGATCTCGTTCTATGCCAGTGTGACGAAAGCGTCTTGTGATACTGCCTGATGAACAGCTTGTTTGCTCATGGCTCAACCAGTATGCCTTGACAGGATTCCGTGGCATGCTCATATCCCTCACATGACGGGTCTGTGCACCGGGAATGACGTTGAAGTTTGTGCCCCGCTGCTTCCCAACTTGGAAGCTGGAAAACTACAGCTTGCACTCAACAAACCACCAGACAACCAAAACAACATCACCTTTCGAATCCAGAACCTCATCCCACAGTCACAATGGTCGCCGAATCACCAGAGTTCAAGAAGGCGGTAGAGGACAGCCGCAAGCTTAAGTCCAAGCCAAACAATGACCAACTGCTTGAGGTACGAGCAAGAAGAATAGCCGTCAGAAGTGAAGGCTGAAATTTGTCGTGAAACAGCTGTATGCATACTTCAAGGAGGGCCGAAAAGAGAAGGCAGAGGAAGCTGGTATGTTCGACCTGAAGGTAAGATGCAAACCCCTGAACCCATCTCATTTCCATAATTGGACAGAAACTGATTCGAGATATTTGTGCAGGGCAAGGCCAAGTACAAGGCGTGGAAAGAAGTCAACGAGAAGAACCTCAGCGCCGAGGACGCCCAGAAGCACTACGTCGAGCTGGTGGAGAAGCTGAAGAATGAGCTTGGATATGAGGGTTAGAGCTATGCTCAGGGCGGAGAAGAGCAATGGAAACATGAGAATCATGCGGCAATGACATTTGCATAACTACACCATATGATACCAAGAGATTAATCTGCTTGCTTGACAGGCTCAGTCAGTGGAGCTCTCACTCTCATGCTGCTGAAGCAGCAGTTCCCAGCCCAGCTGCAACTCGAATCGGCAGCCTCCTCCTCACCAACAGAATCGGTTGCTACGTCTACATCTTCGTCACGTCGAACGTATGCAATGATCACAGTAAGCGAGCATAAAGGTACGACAGGCATATTCCTCCCAAGCTAGGAACGAAGGCAAGGTAATTAGCCGCTCGTTGGTCCACACCTGTTTTATACCTGTTATCACCTGTTTTATACCTGTTATTGACTCTCGGCTATGCCAAATGCACCTCGGACTGGCGCGAATATTAGATCCATGGATATCACTACATGGCAAAAGTGATTCGAAATCTGAAACGTGACCGGCGCTCCTGGAAGTCCGAAGCACTCGAGTTGGAACGATATGACATCGAACGCCGGACGCAGATGCATTGAAAGCCATTATTTCGAATCACGAATTGTGCTGAATCTACCCTATGGTATCTTGATACAGCAAGATTGTACTTTTGCTGAAACGCATCTAGCAGATTCGAAGAGCATGAGTTACTAGAGGAGCCAAAAAAGATCGATTGTGTCTCTCATGGAGCGCGGACTTCGAGCAAAAGATTTCGAAGCCAATGCGAAGCCTCCCTGATTCGAATCCGAGAGCATCAAGAAAACTTTGGCTGTTGCAAAACAAAAAGTGTTCGCAGGTTATTGATCCGTGGAACGGTCCCGCTACATCACTTGTCTCGATGCTCCGGCTTAAGATATGTGGAGTCCGTGGAACGGTCACATCAGGCATTAATCTTCTGACGCTTTACCACTAAGCTATCATTGCTTCGAGATACTGAAACGAGATTTCAGACTGATTATTAGTGCTAGCCTGGCTTGGCGTGGTCATAGCTTCAGCTTTCGCTTTCACATGTGAAAGTGGAAGTCGGCTTAAACCCGGGAGCTCTAGCGAGCTCGTTCCAAGAATCTGTTGGATTGATCTACTGACACATGATTATATTAGTGTACAATCATTGAAGTCTGGCGTCTGGGACGCCTATCGTGCCACTATACTATAAACAAGAAAGCAAGTACTCGCTTTTGGGTATAACCTCGCCGGATCCGTGATCATGACTCCAGACTCCAAGATAACTTCAGTAAGCAGCCGCTCAATCTCTATGATGCCATGCTTCATCTCACACGGCAAGGCGACGTCCCAGTCGACTTCCTGCAAGTTGGCCATGTAGTGGGCTATGCCCGTCGATCTGTAGCCGCAGAACCGTCTTTTGGGTCGGAAAGCCGGTCTTTCGTTGGAAAGTGAACATCAAACCATAGGTGTGTCTCTCAATTCACCGCAAGCCAGTCGACACTCGTTTCCCACTGTCGAGCCATCTTTCCATGTTCGCTGCAGATATTTGATGCTCTCGAACTGCATGCTCTCGAAGAGTCGCTCGGGTGTAACGCTTATTGTCTGCAGTGTTGTCCAGTCTCTGATCAGCTAGTGGACAGACATAGTGTACATCTAGAGCGAATCTCTCCCACTGTTCCTGGTAATGCGCTCGTGCTCGTCTTCGTTTGACCAGCCATTTCGCGAGATCGTCCATTTCTCGACATCTTTCCATGGCGTCCGGTTGAGACGGATCAAGGAACAGGTCGATGGCATCGATCATCGCCTGCTTTGTGGCAGCTCCACCTTTGCGTGGTCGCCATTCGTCGAGCTTGATATCTGACAGACCATGGGGCGAATCACCTGCTTCAGGGTTGAGACGCAAGTAGGCAACGGGCTCTTGTCCTCTGTTTCTGAGATCAGAGTTGATCAGACGAAGTGCCTTGTCAAATCTTATGTGGCTTTTCTCGGAGTTCGTAATGCTTTTCTTCATGTCCAGAAGCAGGCCTATGTTCGTACGGAATCCACCGGTAGATCTCCACTCCTTCTTGATGGTAGGTTTTCTCTTCTGGCCAGTTCCAATTGAGACGACCATTGCCGGTGCGTGGCCAGAGTGCTGCTGAACGGCGTCGAAAGCCAAATTGACGGGGTTGTTGCTATCGTCGCCAACAGCACCATCAACAAAGGACATATTGTCGATCCTTGCCGGAGGGAAGTAGGTGGGAGCAGCACTGGTCGCCCGGCCAGCCATGTAAACAGCGTAGTGGCTGGCCTCGAAATATGGGATGAAGCCATCGCCGTCGCGACCATTGGCAGGCTTTGGATGCGAATAGCTGCGTAGTAGTCTTGTCTCCAGGTTTGACATCAGACCTCCCCATGTCACAACGATACTGGTGATGTCAGCAATGTTCAAGTCCGATCTCTGGATCACTTACGTTTTACAAGCTGCATCATTGTCATTCTTCAACTTCATCTGTCCTGCTAACAGTTCTTTGCGGTCGTCCAATATTTGGGGCAAAGTGCTCATTATGGCCTCGATCAATGCTTGCTCCATTTTCGGGCCACTATGTCTCGTGAGGCAAATCTTGGTCCAGCGCGGACGTACAATGGTCCGACGACTTCCAAAGACCGAGTCTCCAACATTATCATATTGCTTCAAAGCTTCGGATACGCTCATTCGTAGACGGCTGAGCATGATAGCGCTGAGACTGGTAGTCGTTAGTAATTGTGAGTTCTCAAGTCTTGTGCTTGCCCTACCCTCCAGTACTAGTGCCCACAATGAAGTCAAAGTAGTGGTGTGGTTTGAAGCCAGTGTGGAAGATCTGCTCCTTAGTAACATGTTCGGTGTTCTGGAACCAGTCACATTGAGCACTACTATCATGGGCTGTCCATCGATGGTCTCGGTCCAAGGCAATTTGTTGTTCGTAGTACTCGATTCGTTCCATCAGTTTACCGAGGATGAGAAGTGATGCATAGCCTCTGATACCGCCTCCATCTAGCACCTCGATCAGATCATTTTTAAGGAACTTGGAATATTGGCACATACCCAGTGAAAGCACTATCTTCCGTTCCCAGGGATCCTGTACTCCCTGTGGGCTAGTGTTGCGAATGTGCGTCTGGCCAGATCCAGTGCCCGCTGCGTTGGTACCTGCCCTGCGCCAGTCCAGGAACTCACGCAATTTACGCTTTGACTTTGTGATAAGATCCATTGGAACGAATGACTGATTTGCATCCTCTGTGTTGGCATCAGCGCTTTATGAAACCGATGGCCATCAATCCATTGTCAGGCAGAGCCGCACGAGCCCTCCCTACAGCAGCTCGTGCGAGAATAGACATGGCTACCCCAAGAAGAGATCCTAAGGCTGTAGGAAGATGGGCAGTGCTCTACCTCGACAGGCACATGGCGATGCTCAACTGTGCTGCATGCCTCAGTGATCATTTTGGGCCCATGCAGGGAGAGAAGATACCGACAAGAGGAGGCGCCAGACAATTGCAGGGTTGATACTCCTTGAGCTATAGAAAGGTGAGCGAGCCTAGGCGAACAGAGCAGGTGGGCTCACATCTGTTCGCTTCACGAGCACAACTTACTCACCTAGCCACAACGCCGCGTACAGTTCCATAGGCCGCCAGATAGCTGCAGAAGGACGTGCGCATGGTGTGGCTGCATGCGAGGGTGATCGTCAAGGGTGTGAGGGCATGGCCTCATGTGAAGTTGGCTATGGCATAAACGGCCTCACTTGAGAACTTGTCTCCTGTTTGGCGGCGTCGAGCCGGTAGCTCTCAGTGACCAACCATCACCCGAGCTGCAGCGATCGCTAAGAGCCAACAGGTGTCTCACAGAACTGTCGCCTGTTAGTCGCAAAGTAGAGGCCTCTGAGCCCCGCACTACTGCTGTGCAACATTCACCAAGATTAGGTTTCAGCTGGGCTGTCATGTGCTTGATTCCGACTGATAAGTAGTCTTGCGCCGTTCATGCCACCCGAAGGGCATTCAGAATTGAATGTTGTATCCGTTCGTTCAAAAGACTTATCCTTCGTCGAAATCAATGCAGCGAGATTTAGCGAAACATTCGTCATAGGCACATAGCAATTGCCCACACAAATGATTGCGAGACGAGGCAGCGGATGCAATGACCTTTTCCCTTCGGTCTTTACCGCTAAGGAGACCGAAGTCCTGGTCTACGTGAAAGCGGACCATAGCATATCCATCCAGCCATATTCGAAGATCCAAGGTAGGTGTTAGGTGATTTACGCCTCCGGACCAAGTTGCTAAAGATGGATACAGATCAGCTGGCCTTTGCGTTACTGCATGAGCCGGTCTCAAGAAGTCCTTTGGCGACTCAGCAAAAGATCAGGGTTCCAAGAGCTGTGTACTGCGATACCATTAGCGAGAAGCTGGAGAAAAGGCCAAGTTTCCGATCGAGTTTCGAGACCGACTGCTCCTGGTTTGATTACAGCTCCGTGGTGGTCTTTGGAAGTATCGGAAAGAACATGAGATGGCGAAGGCTATCCGGCAGCATAAGACAGATAGCTATCTTCGACGAGTGCCCTCTCCGTAAATAAGAACGCATCGATGCAGTTCACCTCAAATTTGCTTAACGACCTGAAAGTCGTCAATGCGAGACACCATTCTGCAGCTGAGCACCCGCCTGCACCATTGCTTCAACGCTCTGCCAGTCACTCTTCACTGTCGTCAAATTGTAGTAGCCATCCTCAGTGACTACGATATCGTCTTCGATTCGGACACCTCCGACCCGCCAGTACCTCGCAAGCACGCTCTGGTCAACAACACCGTCCCACTTGCCTTCCTTTAGCTCGGCCTCCAGTGGATACTTGCGGAAGTAAATGCCAGGCTCGTTTGTGATGACGTTTCCGGCCTGCAATGGTCCTCGCTTCCTGAGGTATGCGAAGTATGGGTTCGGATCATCGTAATTCGCTCCGCCTCCGCAGTCGTGAGTGTCCATGCCTAAGAAGTGTCCAAGGCCATGCGGGAAAAAGCGGGTCATGATCTGCGAGTCCAGGATTTGCTGTACGCTGAGGTCTTGCTTGAAGATGCCAAGTTTCTGCAGTCCTGTAGCGCCGACGGTGTGCGCTGTCATGTGGCAGTCTTCCCACATCGTACCAGCTTTGATCAGCTTCATGGCTTCGCACTGCATGAGGAGCACCAAGTCGTAGATCTCCTTGCTCTCTTTTGTGAACTTGCCATCTTTGGTGATAGGGAAGGTGCGTGTGATGTCAGCGCAGTAGCAGTTCCACTCGCTTCCGGCATCGAGCAGAATGTTGTCCTTTCCCTCAAGCGGCTGGTCGTTGTGGACGTAGTGTAGAGTGCTTCCGGCAGTACCAGAGGCACAGATGCAACCGTATGCTTGCTCCTTGCAGCCATTGGCGTGACAATGCATGACAAAGACAGCATTGAGTTCGCGCTCGTTTGATGCTCGGGTCACAGAAGCCAGAACTTGTTCATGAGCATAAGAGGATACAATATTTGCGTGTCTGATCATGGCGATTTCGTGCTCGTCCTTCACAGTCCTGCATTGCTCAATGGCATTGCGCAGCCATTTCAGACTGATCTCAGGCTGAAAGTTCTTGACGGCGTCGAGCTCAAAGATGGACAGATCAGCACGGTCCTCCATAGCAAAGATGAGTGGTTTCTGTTTTGACAGCATCGTGACCAGCGACTTCCCCGACTTCAGATCATCAGTCGTGAGTGCATCATCAATGTCAAATTTCTCAAGCGCTTCTTTCGGCAGGAGAGGCATGCCAGCCCACATGACATATTCCGGATCTACTGGCGGGATCCACAGAGTTGACTTGTCTGAAGCAATGTCGTAAGCAAAGTAACAATCTGGCAAGTCGCATCCGGTCAGGTAATAGAAGTGCCGCCGTTGTCTGAAGTGACTTGCTTGATCATCATCTTCGGTCATCTTAGTGCTCTGGCCTTCGAGATAGATAACGCCGCTGGTGGGACCTCCATTCTCGGCGATCCATTTGGCAACTCGTCGAGCGTGAGCTTTTGCTGGGTATTTGCCAGATGGCGGTGGTGGCAGGTCCGGATTTGCGATTGGCCTCGGAGGCATGGTGTTCTTGGTCATGCTATACGACGAACATTGGAGTTGAGAACTTGATGTTGGCCGAAGCTGCGAAGTCGTTTCAGGTGTACAGTCAGCATGCCAAGCCACAACAGCCAGGGTAGGAGCGGCTTTAGATCATGGTCAAGGGAGTCATAGACGACATTTCATTTCTATATGTACAGCACAAATCTACGTGTCTCTTGCCGCCGCTATGCACATCAGAAGCTGAGAATCCGATCGCGCTATCGCTTCCCAGATGCACCGGAAAGCAAGTCTCTGATCTTGGCAGCAGCATCTTCATCACTCATGCGTCCCTGCTGAGGTGCTCGGCCCAGCTCTGCATTATCGAATCCGCCCACTCTCGATCTGGGCTGTCGAGTCTGCTGAGGCCTGGTATCTGGCAAGCTATATCCATAGTTCGCAGCCTGGCCAGGTCCTCCCCGAGGAACGTACCCAGCTCCAACGAAGCTAGCGCTCCTAGCCTCGTGAATTTGCTCAACCTCGTCCTTCTTCACGGCAATGGCCTCCTTGTCACCACGACTTACTTGAAGCTGGATGCGACCATTCTCATCAATGCTGGCAGTCTCTGGCTGCACCCAGATCTTGTTTCCGCCAGGCAGATTCTCATCCAGGACATGCGTCATGCGATCAGCCTCCAAGTAGTGAAGCTCTTTCTCCTCCTCAGTATATCCTGGCAAATGAGCGCGCACTGCTGGATTATACGATGCGCTGATAGGATCGTTGGCCACGACACCCGCAACACCAAGCTTGGCCTGGAAGTCGTTAACCGTGACGCTCGTTCGCGGCCGAATGACACGAGCCTTGACTGGCGATCTGTGTGCTTGCGGTCCCCAATACGGGTGATTCTCCATGAACGCATTGCTCCGAATATGCGAAAGACCAGCACCTGGATGTGTCGATGGTGGGCCAGCGTCAGACACGAAGTCGGCCACCATACTTCTGAGACCATCCGTCTTCGCTGACGAAGTAGCACCAGTCATGCGAATGCCTGGTAGATCCAAGAATGCGCAGATGGCCGCTGTCATCTCAGAGCCCAGATTCTGAACGACGTGATCATCGCGCATCTTCTTCTCCTCGGTCTCGTAGTTCGCTTCCACCTCTTCCCGCAGCTGTTGTATTCGCTCAGCTTTGAGTGCTCGACCCAGACCCATCTCACGGTTTTGTCTCTCCTCATCGTGTATCCGCCTTTCCAGAATGCGCTTTATGACGAATTGCCTGAACTCAGCTTTTCGCTTGCTCAGTCTCCGAGTGATGTAATCTTCGAACTCTCCCTGGTCCATGCCTGGTATCCAGGGACCATCGTATTTCCATCTTTGCTTTGCCTGAGACTGCAATCCCGGAATCGGTCGTCCTTTTCGATCTGTTGGTGCTGGTGCAACCGCGCTGTTCAGAACATCTCGATCTGTGTTGTCGACATTCTCATCGTAGACACTTTGTGGTGCTCCTCGCTCGTTGGAGTAAGTGCTTCTTGGCTCCTTGATCACGAGTGGGATGCCTATCTGTTTCCATTTCCGCTCAGTCTGAACATGGTCGCCGGCGCTCTCGAAGTCTGTAATATGTTCCCAACTGTCTTGTGCCCGGACTCTGATCACTGAAGTATTCGAATGCGTGGTCGCGAGGAGCTTCTTCTTCGGTATCGCCCGTTTCAAACCCCAATCACCACGAAATTGAGCTGGCGCTGGAGTCGTTATGGATTGATAGACCGGGTATGGCAGTGTTGCGCTATCAGAATTGCGGTATTGCCCAGCAGCAGATCCGTTGTCGAGTGCTGGGGATGGAAGAGGTCGTGGAAGGGAGAACAGTCTTGAGGACTGCAACAGTCGCGCTGTAGGTGAATGCAACGACTTTGACATCGCTACAAACTATCGGCAAGCAGATGCTCGCCGCGAGAATGGGCAGCAATGCTGTGGAGTGGTAATGTTTGATGGTGGCATCGAAGCTGCCATCTGAGACATTGCTCGATGCCAAGACTCTCTTCCGCGGACTCGCGGAGCGGTCGCTTTCTCGAAACACCAACACACAAACAACATCAACACGTGCACGCATATCCATCTCCGAAATTGTATCGTCACTCATTGTTCACAGTCTATGCACATCAAAGGAATGTGAAGACAAATGCCAGATTGAGGCCATGAAATCATCACTCATTTACACATGATCTATATACATCGTAAGGCCATCATCACGATCTGAATCGCTTCAAGATGGACGGCATCCGTTCTGGGGTCACTGGATGCGCGAACAGTCTTTCCGATCCAGGCCTTGGAGTCCCTTGCTGTTCGTCTTCAAACTCGAAAGGACCATGATACGACTTCGTCTTCCCACTAGACTTTGTCAAGAACGAATCGGCGACGCCTGAAAGCCTGCTATCGTACTCCGTCTGTGGTCGCGAGCGGACTGGCACCGGTTCCTGCATCTGGGGTTGCACCTGGCTGACGTCCTTCTCGCGATCCACGGCATCGAAGTTTGGCTCCTGCTTGCTAAACCTACGCTTGCGCCGCCGCATGAAGAACAAGGCAACCACAAGTAGTGCTATCAAAAGAGCGCCTCCAAGTCCCACTCCAAGGCCAATACCCAGCTTGGCGCCGGTCGAAAGTCCGTCGTGAGTCTGCGCTGTTTGAGCGGCGATGTAAGAAGAGGCAGCGGCAGCCACATCGGGTGCTGTGGTCGCAGCTGCTGCAGCTGCAGAAGTCGGAGAGGCCTCCATGGTCGAAGTCGAAGCAGACGCTGGCGATGTCACCGGGTTGCTTTCTGCAACTGAAAAGCTCGGGCTGTTGGCAGAGCAAGTCTCGCAGTCGTTGGGCAAATTGCTCTTCTGCAATCTGAAGTAGAACGGTGCCGATAGGTCGCTTCCGAGCAGAGATGAGCTGTTCCACAGGTATGTTGTTTCACTTTGAGGTAGGCTTGCTATTTGCGCAGTCAGCATTTGCCTTGCTTCTGTTACCACCAATGACACAACTCACCTCCCAGCACATTCACTGCAAAAGTCCCATCCTCACGCGGACCTTGGAAAACTTCCAAATTCGTGAAATCCCAAGGTGTATTCCAGCTCACATTAACTTGCTGTCCCGGCGTATGTCTCAGCGCACCACCAGCAGCCGGTGAGACGAATTCCAACTGCGCAGCCTGCAGCACTTCCAGTGCGGCCATCCTCTAGGTATGTGCCGCCAGCTACCCAGTAGCTCGCATGACCTCCGAGGCTCTCCAAGACCAGTCCGTCGTCCGAAGCAAAAAAGCTGAAGGAACTGCGGAGTTCGACAGCATGTCGATCTATCTATCTAAGCCTACCGCGGCATTTCGTTTAGGTGGGCTGTAGTCTATGCAGCTCATGCATTGCGTGCACTAGCGAGCCGCGTGTTGGATCTGAACTTTAAGCTTTGCGAACGTTACTATTTTTCAACAACCCGGCTCTCCAGCCTCCATGTCAAGTCCGATCGCATCGCCGTCATACACAGCTGATAATGGGAGTTGTGATGCACGTTCATATTGCAGCGATTCAATATCTTGTGCCGTATTAGAGCATGTTTACCATCGGACAGGCCACAAAGGAGACAGTCTGATAGGTCTACTCAAAAGCGCACTAGAGTGCCTGGTTGAAGGCAAAGTTATGCTGCCTCTGCACAACTGAGGGAGCCAAACCTCTTCAGGCCCGGAGATTACGACGGTTGAGAATAATCCTTCCGTAAGCCTAATTATTCTGAATCTTGCTACCACCTGGTGGCAGCGACTTTTAAAACACGACAGTCGCGCTAGGCTCTCTGTCCACTCGGATAGACTCCTTTCTTCAGCCCCGTCATTGCTAGACTGCTTCTTAATCTGCACAGACCAGTTCTCGGGTTTTGCTATCGGGTTCTGAAAAAGAGCCTTTACGTGGCGTACAGTGTCCGTCTTCCGCCCGGCACTACGCATTCTGCAGTTTGAGATGGTAAACATGCTCTAATGCCAACTGCTTCCACAGCACGTTCTGGCGCATCTGCTGAGAAAGCCACAAAGAGCTCTTCGCTCAAACTTTCTGCAGCTGTCCTCGGCAACCCCATCACGGCCGCGCACTATCGACTATTGCGTGGCAAGCTGTGGAAAACAGCTGTACGAGCAAAGTCTTTTCATGTGTACACGGACAAAGACTCGTATTTGTGCTTAGTCGCAAGTCCGGATGCTCTGCCGATTGAGGCTGGTAAGAGGCCGGATCTGTCATCCATGAGCCTGTGATCCACAGATTGAGTTTAGCATGCGAACTCATCATCCTTGCGACCACTGCGAACTTCTTCGCGCATGGCCTTGGTGCTGGGCGTCGCGAAATAAGTACAGCTGGGCTGGTCGATTATATCTCGCTCATGGACCTGTTGCTGCTGCTGAGGGATGATAGATCTTGACGGAAAACACCTCAAAAATGCCAAGCCTTAAAACAAGTCGCGCCGAAGCCGATAAACCTTCGACTGTTCTTCCGTTTCTGCGTCTAATCACGTCTCGTTCCTCATCATGGGTAATGTGCTGAAGATGACAATTCCAATGCTTTACAAGCATATGTCAGAGTGTAATGAATGTGGTATGCGGTTGACTCCAATCAACACATAAGAAAAGGTCTCGTGAAAGCAAGTGTCGTCATGATCTAGCGTTTCAAGCAAGGTTTGGTCGTCTCTATCAACTTATCCTTCCATTCATCTTCCTCAATAACCACAATATGGCCAACATCGGAGAAAAGAGTCAAGATGTCACACCAGGTCCTTCATCAACAGGCTACAAGCCAAACGACTTCTTCTGGACGACACGCCGGAAAGAGCATTCCCTGCCCGGAACCATCATCTTCGTAGTACTTCGCCTACTCGACCTACCTTTGCAATGGTATCTTCTCAGATCTGGATTTGGAATCGAGGTCTTGCGGAAACTTGGTGCGACGCCGGTAACAACGCCCGCCTCGACGCCGATAACTTTCCTTGGCCTGAGTCCTTACCATACTCTCATCTTCGCTCTGGCAGTGGGTAGCTCTGCGAAGCAGATCTATTGGAAATTCTTCATCGGAGAACAACTCTTCGCGCCGGGACTTGCGACTGTAGTTTCTATCTACAACACGCTATTGAACAGTATCAATACTTTCTTAGCGTTATGGGCCTACACATCGCAGCAGCCGGCGGAGCAGCAAAGTCTTGGACCAATGCTGGTCTTCCCACCAGATAGCGTAAAGGTAGGAAAGATGTTGTTTGGAGTCGGAATGTATTTGGAATGGTATTCTGAGATTCAGAGGAAGGAGTTCAAGAAGGATGAGAGAAATAGAGGAAAGCCGTATTCTGGTGGGTTGTGGAGTTTGGCGAGGAATATCAATTATGGCGGTAAGTTCTTTTGTGTGGGAAGATGTTGTGCTTGCTGACGATCTCAGGCTACACTCTCTGGCGCTGCGGATACTCACTCATATGTGGGGGTTGGGTATGGGCAGCATTGCAAGCTGCCTGGCTTTCTGGCGATTTCATCAACCGAGCAATTCCGTCAATGGAGGCGTACTGCGAAAAGCGGGTAAGTCAGCCGTTCTCTTCTATCGAATGACATCGACAATGAGCTATTTTGCTGCGTTGGCATTGTGTCATTGCTTCCACGAAGTCGAGTCTCACGTGTCGGACTGGCATTGGGCCACGGTGTACCTGCATACATGCCTGTCTGGTTGCAGGGCTGGCATCGGGAGCTGTTCTGGATCGTTCGCTGACATGGATGTGCTTCCAGTATAGCCAGCAATGGGAGCAAGTGCGGATGAAAGTGCCATATAGGCTATTGCCGTGGATATATTGAAATGTCCGGACCAGAGGAGGATGCAAGATCGGGTTGAAGTATCCCGGAACCGCATGAAGACGGTTCAGGCCGTGGTCCGGGTCGTGATGGACGTTCAAAAGGCTGCGACTTGGGGGCGACCAGATCGAAACAGTGCTCTCTCGCCATGCGCTGTCACTGGCGTGATATACCCACACATAGCCTGATTGTTGATGCCGTCACCACGGCTTTTGGCGAAGACTCGAGCACCTGCAGTAGCTCGAGCTGTTGTGCGCCCGGCCAGGTATTCCCCGCGATCTGTGTCTCGCTGATGTGCATGAAGAGCATTGGCGATTGACGGCATCTCATGCAAAGAGCTCAAAAGATTCAGGTGGCTGCCTTCGCGAACCAAGAAGGCGTCGAGCAGTCCGGTCAGCACTCCAGTGAGATAACGCTAGTGGTGGAGGCATGTATTGTATCTCGGTGACATGATGTATATGTGAGACACAATCCCGTCGCTGCTCCTTTGTACAGTCGGAGATTGTGCGGTACAAATGACGGGACATGTAGTCTCCAGCGCCAGGTTATTCGCGGCGTGAAAGCTTCGAAAGATGCCGATCGCGGTTCACTTCGGTCGAGGTGCAGGCATGTGATTCGTCGAACAGGGAAGGAAGAATGCTTTACCTTATCCACAGAGTCTCGATTAATTGCATCCTTGCTCCAGTCTGCGAAACCATGCTAGATGTGCTAGTCGTAGCTCTCAGAGGCCGGCTGCGCATATGATCGCTTCAAGAAAGCTCTGCTGCCCGCGTGCCAAATGTACGCGGCCTTTTCTGCCTCGACAACCTTCACTGCAACATCTCTCCGCCTGCTGATGTTCACGCCGTATAGCGGACCGAGTCGAGAGCGAATCGATATTCATGTGCCTCATGGGAGCTTAACGACGGACCCTCGTCTTCCCTGACTCGCATAGACTTCCCATAGCCTCCACGCGAAGAGCGCGCATCCTGCAGCTGGAATGGAAAATGGCAGCTCCACCACCACCGCTGTCGTCGTAGACGATACAGCACCCATAGGATCTCCGCCGCCGCCGCCCGACCCTAACGTCCACGATGAGGCTGCCGCCCAGCCCATAGACCCCTCATTGAACGAGAAATCCGATATCCCGCTGCGTCTTGAGAGCGAGACATGGGACATAACAAGTGTGTCCGCTCTCGGAGCGCTGAAGATGCTCATTAATGCTCTTGACCAGCTGGCGAGCACGACTGGCGATGTGCCTCCCACCCCACCTGTATCACGACCTACGACACCAAGATTTGGTGTAGCCAAACACCAGAGAAAGGCAAGCAGTACGCCCAGCAGAACGAGCAGTTCTCAGAACTTGCCCAAATTGGAGATCGGTAGTCCCGAGGCACATCCTCACGAACCCATCACTGTCAATATTGGTGCACATGCGGAGGACATTACACTGCAGCATGCGGCAATAGCCAGACGCTTCTTCTCGAAAGTCGCACCACCTTTCACGCTGCACGACTACCTAACTCGCTTCCACCATTGGTGTCCGCATTCTTCCGGCGTATATCTGGGAGCTGTTGCATACATTCACCAGCTGTGCGTATCCGATCTCATGGTTCCTGCAACCAGCCGAACCATACACCGATTAGCTCTGGCAGCGATACGGGTCTCGGCGAAGGCGTTGGAGGACAACAAATGGGCTCAAGAGAGAATCGCCAAAGTCGGAGGCTTGAGCAATAATCAGCTCATGAATTTGGAAGTCACTCTCTGCTTCCTGCTTGACTTTGAACTGTTCGTGGATGATAAGATTATGGCGAAAAGGATGTACCTGCTGCAGCAGGCCGCGAAGCAAGGTGTGGGTGCACAAGGTAGATTGAGTGACCAGTTCAAGCTCAAGCTGCCTCTCAGGAAGAAAGGCCCGAAATGAGATGTCATATGGGAGGAATGGTGTTTTCTGAATGTCTCTCTGTTCGCGCTAGGACCCCGCTGAGTCTGCGGCGGGCAGCGCACAAGCATGGCAAGGAGTTTTGAGCGTTTGGTCTGAATCACAGTGCACAAACAGGATACCCAAGGGGCGTAATTTGTTTCCAAGGTCACTCGGCTCCTTTTGTCTTCAGATGAGATACGGCAGATTGAAGAACGTACGACAGATTTATAATTCATCGAGGTGATCGGCAAAGTGTCTGCTGGAAACGCAATGGAGTACAAGAGCACGGGATATGGTTGAGCAGCTGAGCGCAATGCAACTCTTTGGATAAATGATCGAGCCGTTGCTGAAGTGCGCGTGTGCTGCAAAAAATTGCATGCTAGACTAGGACGGAGGCACAATCGCTCTTGCCTAGATCGGACAGCCTATAGGCGGAGCATGCATTTCCGTGCCTGAAGCTGACCAGAATTACGCAGTGCAATTAAAACTTCGCCTACCTCTAACACACCGCAAAAGCAGTTGATCGACTTTCAGAAGTGCTGAAACTGGTAGTCTCCATTGCAGCTCGCGGCGTTCGGACCGCCGTGCCACCTGAAAGAGCGGCACCTACAGTCTAGAGTGCAGCGCTGACTTGCGGTAGTCCCAGGCTGATGCACGCAGAAATGGGAGCCAAGAGGTGTCTTGCTCGCAGCGAATGCAGACCAGAATGATCACTCGGCTTCAGCTCTACCGGACAAGGTCAAATGGACGAATAGGTTCCGCACCTCCACATATAAGCGACGACCGACGCTTAGACAAGACATGGGGCTTGTACCGACGATATATCCTTTTCTTGTCCATTTCCTATCATACTAATCACTCGGCATAGTCGTCGAGAACCACAACATCCATGTATACCATACTAGCCCATCTCCTTGCTGTGTTCGCAGGGACAGCATATGGCCAATCCAGTCTTTCCTTTCCAGTGCCAACAAAGACCAATGGGTCATTCACATCGACATCGTTCGATCCTTCATTGGCAAGCACGCAGCTAGTACAGACTGATTTCTCCAACGAACAGCTAGCTTTCCTTTGGGACCAAGTAGGTCCCGTCGCCACTGGAGTCTACAATACGACAGTATCTCCGACGCCAGAGCCATCGATCTTCCCTCAGCCTGGAGTCCTACATCCAAACATCCCCACGTATGTCAACGAGATTGCAAACGACAAGCTGCCTGAGAACTTCATCTGGGGTGTCTCATCATCATCGTATCAGATCGAAGGCGCAGCGAAAGATGAAGGCAAAGGTCCTTCTTTGTGGGATATGCTGTCCCATCGTGTTCCCAACCAGGTAGCCGACAATACCACAGCCGATACCGCGGCGGAGCACTACTACTTGTATAAGCAGGATTTTGCACGATTGAAGGCCTTGGGTATTCCCGCCTTCGCAACGAGCTTCTCTTGGCCGAGGATCTTCCCATTCGGTAAGGGACCTGTCAATGAGGCTGGAGTCAAGCATTACGATGATGTGATTGCCACATTGCTTGAAAATGGCATCACTCCTGCAATCACGCTCTTCCACTGGGAGACGCCTTTGGCACTCTTCAACGAGTGAGTCGCGTACCAGGCGCTTTGACCACGAGGCAATGACTGATCAAGCACAGATATGGAGCCTGGACCGATCGACAGATCATTGACGACTTCTTCAATTATGCTACCTTCATCATTCAACGCTACGACCAGTACGTTGAACACTGGTTCACAATCAACGAACCACAATACTGCAATTGGCAGTACTCCTACTACCCAGCTGGTAAATACTATCCTGCATACAACAACATCACAGGAGGCCAAGAAGCTCGCTTCACATGCGGCCACTACACCCTCCTCGCACACGCTAAGATCGCAAAATGGTACCACGAAGACTTCAAAGGCCGCGGCAGAATCACCTTCAAAAACAGCGGAAACTACTTCGAACCAAACAGCACATCAGACGCCGACGCAATCGCCACACAACGCAACTACGACTTCGTCCTCGGCTGGTTCAATTACGGTCCCTGGAATGACGGCGACTACCCCCAAACATTGAAAGACACACTCGGCCCTCTCCTCCCCACCCTCACCGACTCCGAAAAGGCCATGATAAAAGGGAGCTGCGACTTCTTCGCTCTAGACGGCTACACATCTTTCTACTCCTACGCTCTCCCAGGAAACCTCACGGACTGCACTTCTAACTCCTCCCACCCATCTTTCCCCGAATGTGCCGGATCTGGAAATCTTGCACCAGATGGTTTCCCTGCTGGTCCCTCTGCTGACCCAGGCGCGAACTGGCTGCAATCCACACCGACTGGAATCCGAAGATTTTTGAAGAAGATTACGGAAGATTTGTTTCCTGCGATTCCAGATATTCAAGTTACGGAGTTTGGTTTTGCGGAACCGTTTGAGGCACAACTTGATAGTCTCAGTACTATTTTGTGGGATTTGAGAAGAGCGGATTATATTCAGAGTTATTTGGATAATATTCTTGCGAGTATTGTGATTGATAAAGTTAATGTTACTGGGGCTTGGGCATGGGCGATTTATGACAGTGAGTGTTGAACATTGAATAAAGTGATGTGATGATTGCTGACATTGAAATGTACAGATTTTGAATGGGGTTCTGGTTTGGGAACTAAGTTCGGCTTGCAGTATGTCAACTATACGGATTTGACGAGGACGCCGAAAGCGAGCATGTTTACTTTGACGAAGTGGTTTGAGGAACATACTGCTACTGGGAATGGCAATGCGACAATGGCAATCTAGGTATTGTCGCGAGGATGTTCAACAATGCCAACTAATGTCCATCGCTCGACCTTCCCTCACATCTTCCTTTTTGCATGTGAGCGATCTCACTTCTGCTCACTTTGTCCCTTCACTTCACATGCAAGATCTAAAGCCTGCTTGATCTTTCCGCGACTTGCGATATCAAGTTCAGTAAAACATCACAACAACTATCTCGAACAATCCGACACACCTCATACATGGACATCCTCATCGTACTCATTCTGTGCCTCATCGCATTATTCATTTACAGCTTCATCGTCAGCCTCGACGATTGGAAAGATCGTCGACCTCAGCATCATTCAACTGATCTGATCGTGCGCGCTATCAAGGTATGGTGCAACCTTTTCCGCCTGAAATAACGCTTCGACTGACCATCATACAACGGCCCTCTCCACTCCTTGCCCTCCCGCCAGAACTATGGGTCATGATCGGACGATTGGCCATCGATGCAGAGCCCATTCAGACTACACCATGCTGGGGAAATCTGGTGCCAGTCAATGCTCAAGCTCATCAACCGGCTATCACACGCACCAGCAAGCTCTTGAGAGATGAATTCTTGCCGTACCATCAGAGACGCGTCGAGGAGCACTGGGCTGGGTTGGCGGTGGTGAAGCGGACTTGAGGAACTAGCATCAGCAAAGAGAGGGCATGTTGAGGAGCTCTCGGACAGAGCATAGAGAGGCGGCTGAGGGAAGGAAGGGAAGCCCACAGTGTCGCTGAGATGCAATTGCGACAAGCACGGGGCTTTGGAAATGGATTGAAGCAACGGAACGAGTTAAGACGCTAATGCGACGAAGACCGAAAGTTCATGATCTCAATTATCAACGCTCAATCATGACTCTACTTTTTACGCCGCCCAATGTTATCCTTTGCGTCATGCAGTCTAATCCATATCCCATTACTCTTCCATCACAAGTTCCCCCTCGCCTCCTGCTCCCTCTCGATAGCCTCAAACAAGCTCTTGAAGTTTCCAGCTCCGAATCCATCAAAGTTGTTTCGCTGTATGATCTCAATGAAAACAGTCGGACGGTCCATCAATGGCTTCGTGAAGAGCTGAAGTAGGTACCCGCCCTCATCAAAGTCAATCAGAATGTTCAGTTTCTGAATGGTCTCGAAACTTTCATTCAGCTTCATCCCACTCTGCTTCAACCTCATCCTCATATTCTTATAATATGTCTCCGGAACAGAAATGAATTCCACACCTCTCGCCCGGAGATTGCTGACAGCGGATATGATATCCGGAGTTCGGAGGGCGATATGCTGGACTCCTGGGCCGTTATAGAAGTCGACGTATTCTTCAATTTGACTCTTCTTCTTCCCATGCGCAGGTTCATTGATGGGCATTTTTACGACGTCGTTACCAGAAGACATAACCACACTTTTGAGAGCAGAAAAGTCTGTGCAAATGTCTTTATCATCGACACTCCAGAAACGATGGAAACCTAGACAACGTTCGTAGAATTCGCAGGCTGAGTCCATTTCGTCCCAGTCTTGGTTTCCGACGCAATGGTCTATAGCTTCGAGATCGATAGGTGGGAGGAACTTATTGCTTGGGTCCGGCGTTGTGATGGCACGGTAGCCGGGGAGGAAGGGACCTGTGTAAGATGTGCGTTGGATGAAGGTATGGGTTGTGTCGCCGTAAGTTCTGATTGATGCTAAGAGGACTTCGCCTTCGGATGAGGATTCGATGTGAGGTGGCGTTATGGAGTCTGCGCCGTTGGAAATGGCGTTTTGGTAGATGAGGTGGACGTTGTCGACTTCGAAGGCGACATCTTTGACGCCATCGCCGTGCTTGTCGAGGTGGTCGTAGATTTCGTCCAGGAGTTTTTGCTCGTGTTCTGGGGCTTCTCGTAATGTTTGCCGGCTTGAGGAGCGGACTGGCGATGTGAACACGAATCGGACTTTGTTGTTTTGGACCACGTGGCTGGCTATGAAACGCGATCCAGTCTCGAGGCCCTTGTATGCTACTGGTTGGAAGCCCATGCGGGTGATGTAGTATTGGGCGACCTGTTTCGCGTTGCCTACCCACCAGGTAACATGGTCGTATCCGCGGTACTCAGCATTCATTTGAGGTGCTTGTACTGAAGGAGCCGATGAGTCTGAATCGTAGAGAGGTGTGGTGCGTCCATTTTCGCTGGTCACTAAAAGTGCTCCTGGTGCCATCTTGATGTAAGACGCGAAAGCAGCCGACAATAGATGGTAGTGGGCTTTGAGGAACAAAGATGGGTGATGGGATGATGTGGAAAGTCAGATGGTGAGAGAATCTCAACGCTTATTACCTACCACTTTGTGCTACATATCGTTCCTGCACTGTTCGGTCGACGTAAGACTCTTTCGTTGTCCCTGCCATTCGTCTGTAATCTCGAGCGGCTCATCGGTATGCGGATAACGTGACGTTCGCTTCAAGGCGGAAAGTCGAACAAAGCCGAGCTCACCCAGCTCACGTGCTTCGGCATAACAAACTAAGCCGCGCTGCAAGGGACGGCTCCGCTGATAGCAACCACATCAATAGATGACATGGGTGTCAGACTTCCGCGTATATTGCACTTGATCTGACTTGAGATCCATTCGGCAACACCTCTATCATCCGATGCCAGACACTATGTCTCAAGTTCAGCTCTCCAGGGCGGACGCCAAAGTCCTCGCTCAAGTCTTTGATCCGGAAAGCGCTCCAACGAAGGTCGAAGTCATCATAGATCCAGACTTGCCAGCCGATCGCCATGTATCAGATAACGCGAGACTCAGACAACTCAAAGCTCGAGAGAAGGAGGCGATCTCGATCATAGAGGACGCCGAAAAGCAAAGGTCCACGAAGGAAACGGCATATCGAGGCGCTCTAGCCATACTGGATGACTTGATTGAGACGAATCCCAACTACGCATCTGCTAGGAACAATCGTGCTCAGCTCCGTCGGTGGATGTACGGTGATCGCAACACACTTTGCCAGAATCCGTCAACAAGGAGTTCCGAGCGGCAATCAGCAGCAGAAGCGGCAGTAACGGATTTGAAATCGTGTATTGAGCTTGCATCACCGGCAAGACAGCAAGATGCGGTCTCACCGAGTCAGGGTCGTCTCCTTGCGCAAGCCTTCACGCAGCTCGGCGCATTGTATTATGCCGCATCAAAAGACTTGGACCATGATCCGACGGCAGAGGCTATCGAGCTGGATGGCGAAGTCTGGAGCCAGAGCAGATTTGAAGAGGAAGCGTCGCGCCTCTTCTATCTGGGCGGGTTATACGGAAATGAAGTTGCCAAAGCGTTGGCTGTGCATACAAATCCGCACGCAAAACTTTGTGGGAGCATCGTGAAGGAAGCTATGCGCAAAGAGTTGGCGGCAGCATAGTGGTTCGAAGAGCCAGATGATCAGCTTTGAAGGCTTTGAGGTCACTAGACCGGCCGATTTACAGATAGATGGCGGACCGTTTTCAACGATTCCAATTGACGCCAAACATCTTGCCGACTTTCCTTTGCGTGCTGCTGGCGTTTTCAAGGTAGTATCGCTGCTGACCAGGCACGTCCAAAGCCAGCATCTGGTATTCGAAGTCTTCTCCAGGTCTTCTCGTCATGTGCAGATTGACAGTGCCTTTTGCTGCTTTGCCCTCAACGTAGAAGTGCATATGTAGATGTTCGACGCCTGCTCTATCCGTCTCAAATCGGCTGGCAATAGTTCTGTTCCTTGCCCATCGGCTCCAGCTAGGCTCGCCGTAAGCCTGCACATCTCTCTTGTGGCTCATGCTCTCTCCGGTAAGAATCTCGCGACATTTCGGATCAGCTCGAACTCTGTCCGCCGCTCGGTTGAAGTATGCCGTTTTGCTGTCCGTGGAGAAGACCTCGAGCCATAGCACAACAGCCACGCCTCCTGTCAATCCAATGCCGAGCAGAACAAGACCAAAGTTGAATGATTGCTGTGTCGTCCGAGCAGCCTTTTCGCCAAGACTCAGATCTTTCCATGGCACGGCTCCAGTATCGTTGACAACCGTAACAGCCCTCCGTCGGCGCGACACTGCATCGTTCGGGAGAGATGACGAAGTCGCGTTTCGTGTCTGCTGTCCGGTGGTGGCGTGGAGGAACAGCGGAGCTCCGCCCTGCAGTACTGACAGCTGCGGGAGCTGCTTGGCGATCGAAGCTCGCGCTATTCGTTCAAGCATGTTGGCGTTGATGTTGTGATGGATGGTTTCGTGAGGGAGCACACGAGCGTGGTCGAAGTCTGGAAGAGCTCTCGCTTGCTCGGCACAAGCTTCTGAGCCGCCGAAAACTGGTGGGGCTCTTGCTTTCTGCCCTGCATGGGCCCTGCAATTTGGGCATCGAAACAACAACACCACCAGAAGACCGAGATAACATCCTTGGAACATATGACTGCTGCTTTTGTGTCGACAATGGCGTCTACAGAGATACGAGACCTGATACAGGCTCTCGGCGATCGCAACATTGATCTTAGTGAAGATGATGTCGCCTGGGCGTTCGAAGGCTCAAAGACGAGGAAGAATGCCATGCAATGGGTTCAGGAATATTTGCAGCCCGCGACTCTTCTGACCAAGGAAGAACTAACTTTCTACGAGAGACATGGAATCGACACAAATTCCCGTTTTGCAATGAATGGTCGACCACTCTCCGACATGGAGCTCGAGACTGCTATGGACTCACTTGAGCAGAGCACGGCCGCTCTGGAGAAGCAGTGCGATATGCTCGAAAAGCAGAAGATAGCTCTGCAGAAGCTACAGGCTCAGAACTCTAGTAGCAATACCGGCAGGATGAATCCGCAGCAGACCAAATTTGCTCACGAGAAAGCACAACTGGACTTTGATATTGACGATCTCTCTTCAGCGACCACAAATTTGCTGCAAGCATCCATGAGACAAATCGAGTCCACGACTGGTGGAATCCCGTCCAACATTGACCGCCTCTTGGAAAAGGATGACAGGCTTCTTGATGGCTTGCAGAAGTTGCTCCCAAAGCTGTCAGATTCTGCCAGCGACATTGACGAAGCGGATGAGATTGAGCAACTCTGTTCGACACTATCGCTTCTCTCCATTCAGGAGATCCACAATCGCCTGGACCGGGTCTACAAGGATGGAATTGTAGACTTTTCTCGAAAACGAGCGCCGCAAAAGGAATTTAGCGACCAGCAGGCCAAGCAACGCGAAACTCTACGGGCTGAGCTACATGAGCTGGGTGGCGAGATTGATGGCCTGGTCGGAATCGTCGTTGATCACCAGTATAGAAAGTCACTGAAGCGAGGATTGATGTCCGCTCGCGCAGACACGAACGTGCAGAAGGCGAAATGGAGCGAATACACAGTCGCAGCTCTTCTGTATCTGATATCGAGATTGGACGCCATCGGTGAGCACATACAGCGACTGCACGCTCATGAGTCGACTTTGAGGACCATTTCGAACACTCTAGACGAGGCTCTTGCAAGCGAGCAAGTCAAGTCGGGTGCTCAGGCACCTACATCTCCAACACCTAGCAAGGCCGAATCGAAGGGACTCAAGCCTTTGCGATTGGTGCAGGCGAATATCTCCGAGGTGCAAGATCCTGCTGTGCCTTTCCTTCGGGAGCACGACATCCGCGTGCCTGAAAACGTCAGCGTGGAAAAGCTCATGCCGATCCTTGGCATCAAGTCTCTGGAGCAGAAGGAGAAGCTCGCAAGACTGGGCAGAAGTACCGAGACAAATGTTACAGATGCCATAGCACAGTCTATTGCCAAATCACACGCCGACCTGGAGGAGCTCCGAAGCGCGGTGATGGCACATTCGACGTACGGAAGTGTCAGATTGGTAGACAGCAATGTTCAAACGCATATGGATGATCTGGAGCACGACACTCAGCGACTGGGTGATGATATGAGAGTGCTCGACATCGACGCAATTGCCAAGACGACCAGGGTCAAGCAGGAAGCTGTCGTGAAGAGACTGGTCGCGTGATCACGTACTTGATCAGGAACAGGAAGCAAGCATACATCGGATCGGGGCGTGAATGACGTGCCTATGAACATACCTGGAAGAGCTCGTGGCTTCCGGCTCTCGAGGGAGACTGGCCAATCGCACCTTTGCAGGCCTGCGATGTACCTTGCTTAACACAATATTGCCTGACTACGATAATTCCAGGCCAGAGAGAGGCTATGTCGAGGCATTGCGACAGTGTCGATTGACATCTCCGAGCGAGAACATCGACACCATGGACACACATTGAGCAGTAAATCACGACGAGCTGAAGTCCGAATAAGCTCGTTACACTCGACACCAGTGCATCGTTTGCAGACCACGGATGTTTTCTTGGGGTTCGCGTTCCGGAAAATTGCTGCACAGCTGCTCCTCCAAGGGATGCCGTGTACCATGTACAGCATATGTGAGACATCGTTGTATCGACGATCAGTCGTTTGTGGATCTCTATTCGAGAACACATTAAAGCGTTTCTCTCAGTGATCGAGACAGCTGCTGCTTTGATTGAACCTGGCTATTTCCAGGTTGCGAATACCTAAGAAGAATTGAGTCCGGGCTCTGCAATGCCGCTGGCGCAAGTGCTACGAGCTTGGCTAATGAAAAGGGGAGCGACATGTACCTCTGTACCTCTATGAAGAACTGATGAAACACCTCACGACAGACTGCAGTCCTTAAGGCTACAGCTTCGTCTGGGCGGGTCCATTTGCAGCACACAGCTTTCTCCATCCCGGCGGTGAGTTGATTTGTGAGTGTTTGCACATGATCTGCTTCTAAAGCAGCAGAGGTGCAGTCGAGCATAAATGAAGTGCGGTCGCGCACACTGGCTCAGCTCCACCGGCCGCTAACATTTGTTGCGCTGTCCGTTCAAGCGGGAACGCATGACAGGCGTTCATCTCTTTGAGCCGCCAGCGTCAGAGCTCAAGAACGGCTCGATTCCAAATTGCTTGACAGCGAAGCCACCGGCCGACCAGCCGGCACTTCGGATCGGATCAGAGCGTTCTCTCAAGACAAGCATCACTTGAGTCGAAGAATGCACGAATCCACGATGAGCGACAATTTGATCAACATGTGACTCCTCCGAGGGTCTTAACCTGTGGAGTTGAGCAAGCACTTGCCTGCCTCCGTTGAAGTTACCCCATGTCACGATGTCTGCTGCCAAGAAAGTCCGCAAAGTATAGCAACTTTATTCGGATTTTGCTTTGCCAGGATCCGTATAAGGAAGCAAGCGTCACTGGAAAACCTGGGGAGCGGACTGCCGCTTGAACAAGGCGGCTGAACGGTGTGGTATGCAACGTATACGGCCAATCGTATGCCGATCCTACGGTCAGCCATTGGCCCGTTCAGCTGATTTGCACAACGACGAACAATTTCCTCTCGTGACGATCGAGTCAGAAACAGCGACGAGAGGTCGGGATGTGCATATGACAAGAAACACAAATTCGCACGAGATGATCTGAAGATCAGGAACACTAGAAGACTTTTGCCGGCGGAAGAGGGTCATAACGAGGGTCACAACCCATGGTTACAACCGTGTCCACAACGCTCAATATAGTATAGCGCCATTACCTTAGGCTCTTGCCAAGTTATTAAAACCTTCTTATTGTCCGTGCGGTGCGCGTGTGCGTAAATCTCGTGTTCTTGTCGCGATATATCGTCGTCGCTATAGCAGGTAATCTCTTAGACGACTCGGTAATAATCTCTATACTCGTATTAGCTATTTGCGACGAATGTAGCCTTCTCGAGCGCGCTAGGTTAAAGCCGCCGCCTATACTATTTAGACTATTCGTATAGACGCTAGACGCCTAGCTAGACGAGTAGGTAGAGCGCTATATAAGGTACGTATATCGCTAGTAAGGTTAATATAGAAGTTTAAGTTACAACTACGAGGTTAGAGCCTTATCGTTACTACCTATAGCTGTACTTACTACCCTCGCTACTAGTATAGTACTAATTACTCTCGTAGGTTTACGAAGGTAGGAATACGACAATTAGTAATAGTATTAGATATTAAAGGTTACGAATAGCGGAATAGTAATAAACCTAACCTAGAGCTCGCTCTTAGCCTTATCTTATAGCGAATATCCTTCCCTTCTCGCTAGTTCGATACTTCTACTAAATTCGGTAAATGCGAGAGTTACTATAGTCTTGTATTTAACGACCTAGTCCTATAGATATATTAGCAATTTGCCGCTATTATTACCTAGTATCTACGACTTAATAGCTACTCGAGACTAAAGAGATTCGCTCTTACTACTCGAAAGCGTAGTATACGAGGATTTATATAGAGGTTTATCGATAGACACTTCTTAGGTTTCTATAGACTAAATAAGGATTAAAGGCGTATCTATAGTAGATACTATAGTATATACGGCTATAAATTCTAGGCTATAGTTATACCTAA